>WWET01000570.1:266476-286750 GCA_011038615.1 Limnodynastes dumerilii | reverse complement strand
GGACGGGAAAGACAGAATTGGGGGCTAGAGAGACATGATAGGGAACTGGGGAGCTCGAGAGATATGTTGTGCAATACTGGGGGGCTGGAAAGACATAATGAGGATATGGGGCACTGGAGACACATGGTGGGGGCTGGAGACACGTGATGGGGGCCTGGAGTGACATGATTTGGGAATGCTGGAGGGCTGAAGACACATGGTGGGAGGCTGGAGAGACATGATGATGAACTGGGGGGGGGGCTGGATACAGTGAATGGGTGGGTAGGGGCCCCTGTGCATTGCTTGCCCAGGGCCTACAATTCTGTTAAGACGGCCCTGGTAGGGCTTAAGGGAAAGGTTAGGGTTAGACTGAGGGGCATGGAGGGTTAGGGTTAGACTGCAGAGCATGGAGGTTTAGAGTTAGGCTGCAGAGCATGGAGGTTTAGAGTTAGGCTGCAGAGCATGGAGTTTTAGAGTTAGGCTGCAGAGCATGGAGGTTTAGAGTTAGGGTTGAAGAAGGGTAAGGTTAGGGTAAGGCTAGGTAATGGAGGGTTAGGGAAGGGTTAAGGATAGGAGGCCATATTCAAAGATCCATTTTTTTTTTATGTACGCAATTATACGCACGGCCAAAGCAAGGAAACACCCACCAACAACCCGGACACTGCCCTCTCCCGGACGTGATGTCGGTGACTTACGAGTCTATAAACCTCTCTGTTCTTTACATGTGTACATACGAGCGTATATTCTTTATAGCCACGCCTCCATGCGTTCATTATAACCGCGCCGCCATCCGTTACTACGTATGCCCAGTTTATCCGATCCTAAAAATACGCACGGAACTCCCAGTGAACACGGTTCTCTGAATATGGCCCAGGGTTAGGTAAAAACGCTTACCTTTCGGTAAATTACCCTTTGCGACACTTGGAGTCACATAACTGCCATTTTCTACAACGGAGTCTGCGTTCAGCTGCCGTTTGATGGTATTTCGGAAAAAGGTTATGGTATCTGCATGTCAATATATCCCCATTATTTCACCCAGTAAGTATTGTAAACCCAATCTAATTAAGCTTATTCTGTGTTCTGAAGTCATTCAGGCAGGGAACAGTTTGGTTTCGGTTCCACTGATGAATTAGCTGGGAATGCAGTGAATTTTTTTATGACAATTCAGCTGATTTCTTGAATAGGAACCTGCAAACTTATTACAAGTATGAGCACAAAGAGCTAAAACTGGATAACTAACACATTCATTATTCCTGTCCTAACCTGGAAACAAAATATATTGACCCCTGACCTGAGCACGGGTAACGCTACCCCTGCAGTACCACACACGTATTGTTAGCAGATGTATACAGAAGAATAAATAAATAATAATAATAAATCAGCAAGTGGAGATGTCAACACTGGTCATCATTCAGGTGCCCATCATTTAATTATATACCAACCCTGTGATTATATACCAGAGAGAGTTGCCCACAAGATTATAAATTAGCCCTAGAGGCCCATATAATTATATGCACAAACCAGAGGTCAAAAAAGGACATCCCCAAACTAGGGCAAAAGAGTTGACAAAGTTTAATCTGGCATGAAAACAAAGAGTAGGGAGAGTCCAGCTCTTATATGAACTATGAAAACTTATGGTAAAGGGCATACCTGAGACCATAGAAGTGAATGTGACTTAATGTGGAAAGGGGGTATACCGTTGGTATAGCTGAGTAGGGTAAGATCAAACATCATGATGGCTTTCAGATGTTTAAGATTTAAAATCTGTGGAAGAGTCACAGCATAACTGCCAGAGACAATGGAGTTGCCTCCAGATGCAAATCCTGAGGGGACACATTTTCTCCACGGTATCCAGCAGTCTCCCACTTCATATTCCTGATGGGTCCCGCCCAGGGGTTGATTCAGTGTATGTGTGTGTGAGGGGAGGAAATAACCCCCCAGCACACTGCTGCCTCCAGTGCCCAGTGTGGCGCACGTCGGTTGGCTGTAATATTTTAGACAGGAGATGCATTTAGGAAAATCGTATATTGGCTAGACTGCTGAAGGTTTAGTGGTAAGTGTTAGGAATAAGGGTTAGGATTATGATTAGGGTTAGGATTAGGAATTAGGGATGAGGTTTAGTGGTAGGAATTAGGATTAGGGTTAGTGTTAGGAATTAGAGTTAAGAATAAGGGAGAGACTTGATTTAAGAGACTCCTAGGGCCAGATTTACCAAGTTGCGGGTTTGGAAAAGTGGAGATGTTGCCCATAGCAACCAATCACATTCTAAATCTCATTTAACTATTGCATACCAAAGAATGTCAGCTAGAAGCTGATTGATTGCTATGGGCAACATCTCCACTTTTCCAAACCTGCAGTTTAGTAAATCTGGCCCCTGGATAGTGTGACATCTCTATATAACCATTACACCAAACAAAATGTACAAACAGAATGTGTGTACAATTTATTATGTTACTTTATTTTAGGGGCTGGGTGAGATCCTTTAAAAAATATATTATGTGTCTAATAATAAACTACATTTTGAACATTTCATTTTACTGATGTCAGAGCTTTAAAGTCCCCAAAAAAACAAAATGATCGTAATACATGACTGCAAAATAACCGTAACATTGCTTAATGCGCTATCATGCCAAGTGATGTGGTAATATGTTCTGAAGCCGAGGTTCAAAGACACGTTCATAAAACAAACACTGTGCTGGTTGTTCATAAGGTCACTTTCACGAGATGGAAAAGAATACTGCTTTATCCTCCTTCTAATTTATTCAGAACATTCATCCAAGGTATTAGATGAAATAAGCGGTCTGTGGCAACCTCGAGGGTATGTAAAATTGCCATGCTGTATTACATGCAACATGCTGATAATAAACATTTCTCCTACTATTTAAGGTCTATTTTTTTTAAAAAGAGCCCAGAAAATGGGCACAGAAAATATTATACAGGTCTGGGATCTCCTTATTGGAAGACATTGTGCCAGAGAGAAACATACAAGAGATTAAGGTCCAGATTCACAGTTACGTAGTTTTCGTCTTACGTACATCGTTTTAAGAATTGAGCTACTACGCATGCATAGTAGCTTATTTACGCTATCTACGTACCATTTCTTTACGTAGATTGCGTAAGCACGGTCTAATAGTAAAACTGCGAACTTACCTAAATATACGCACGTGAATAAACCACAACACCGATTTAGAGAAAAGAAAGAAACCGATTAACCACTCCCTCTGGGTCAGGAGGGCAAAGTAAGGACGTAAGTCTTTGATGCATATAATTAGGTACGTGCGGACATTATTAGCTGTGAATCGGTCTTGCACAATGGTGCTTAAAATTGCTTACGATTCAAAGATACGTAATTAAACGCACTGATTAGGCTCTGAAAAAGTTAAATAAATTTTATTTCTAAAAACATCAAGTAATGTCATGATTTGTAATAAAAAATGACTTTAATAAATAAAACAAAAAATAAAAATAAACATTACATACTTTCCAAAAACATAAACAAATACTATATGAAGTTATAAAAATAATGATCCACTACATATAGAAAGTTTCATTTACCTTTACAAAAACCTTTACAAAACAATAATTGTAAAAAATAAATACCAAAATAAACAACCACTATAGTTATATAGATGTAAATGTAAGTGTGCTTGTTAAAAAAAATTACAGTCATTAGTTTTAAAAAAAACATTATCAAACTAAACTAAAAAAATAGCAAATTTTCATGGTTAAAGTCTAGCAAAAAATGTGAATTCAGCATATAAAAACAAGCCTTTATTTGTTTATTTTATAAACACACAACCATTGATTAAAAGCACGCAGCAGGTGTGGGCTGAACTAAGTAAGAGAAGACGCATGGCCTCACAGCAAACACTAAGGTTTCTCAACTTACGAGTGGTCGAGGCTACCTTAACTTTTCCTGTGCGTGTATTAGTTTACGTAAGACACTCCTACATGTGAATCAGCCCTTACTCTGTTGGAACACCCACACTGTACATTAGTAGCCCGTGTGCAGCTCATTTGCATTTAGAATCTTGCCCCTCTAGCCACGTTTGCAGGACTCGTTACATGTCGATTGGTGCATCAGTCCTAAGTCAGACATCCGTGTATGTGAATGAGACGGCCAGGGTTTCCATGCATATATTTGGGTTCTGGGCATGCACAGTTTAACTGATCGTAAAAATACGCACTTAGATTCCACACTTTCTTAAGTGTGAATGCAGTTCATAAGATAGATGTTATGGTACCCCGGGATTACCTGGACAGAGGACCGGAGTGACCGTGAGTAGAAGGTTATAGTACCCCGGGTTTACCCCAACAGGGAACCGAGGTGACCAAGGAGTAAGAAGAGAAGGATCGGGTAACTCACCGGTTTGTAGAGCCTGATGTCGGTGTTCACTAGAGCCCCTGGAGGTGGGGATAGACTGGAGCTGGTGGGACTTCGTCAGGATACGCACCTTTAGAGAAAATCCAGGAGAGGAATAGAAAGAACAGATGGAAGAAAAACAGAATAAGCGTAAGTAAGAGGAGAAAGTGGGAGGAGACAGGTCAGAAGGGTATGATCTGTAGCGGACAACAACTAACAGAAAACAAAGACAAAAGACAGAAGAGGGGATGACGGGACAAACTAGACTGACTCAACTAACTGGGACAATCACGCTCACACTCAAACTAACGGCAACTCCAAAGGGGTTCACATATTCAGGTATACAGGAGAGATCAGGTAAGAATGCAGGTGTAGAACACTAAGGTGGGAGAGAGGGCACGGAGGAAAACAGTAGGGACAATGGAACTGGATAAAGCAAGGCAAGAATGGGACACTCAGCAATCAGAAGCACAGAGCAAAATGCAAAGGCACAAGAGAAAAAGATAGCAGGTCACAGGCTGTGAGACAGACGCTATAACCAGCGCTGTCTGCAAGACAGAGCTGGTCTGAAATAGAGTCTGCTGACCTCTGATTGGTCAGCAGCCTGCCCTGCCTCCAAACACAGGACATTCCCTAGGAGACAGGGGGAATGTCCCACAGAACGATCGAGTGGAGCGTGCGCATACTGACTGCGGCGGCGTTCCACGTGGCTCATTGTTTACATGCCAGCCGGCATGACAGCAGGGATGGAGCATCGTGGGGAGCTGAGGTAAGCGGTAGTCACGCCTGCCTGTCTGCTACGACGGCGGCATGTAACAATAGAAAGCTGTGACAAACATATCTCCCATGAACAACTTTCCCAGTGTTTCAGGCACAATAGCCACTGCCAATGTTTTTCTACGTGGAAAGCATTGTTGGATTTAAACACTGGTTGGATCCAAGCTGAGCTTGGCATCATAGTTGCTGAGTAGCCGTGGGGGCATTGCATATACCCCCTTGGCTTAAACATTGTCAATACCAGGAGAATGAGACATTGTTTACTTTGAGGGAAGGTTGAAATTCCAGAATAAATTAAATTAATGGCAAACTTATAGGCTTAAGACAGCGCTGGTCTGCAATAGAGGCTGCTGACCTTTGATTAGTCAGCAGCCTGCCCTGCCTCCAAATACAGGACGTTCCCTAGGAGACAGGGGGAACGTCCCACAGAACGTTCGAGTGGAGCGCGCGCATACTAACTGCGGCGGCGTTCCACGTGGCTCATTGTTTACATGCCAGCCGGGGACGGCGGCATGCAACAGTACTCCCCCCCTTGATGAGCGGTTATGATACCCCAATGACCAGGCTTGTTAGGAAACTTCTTATGAAAGTTGCTTCTTAGTCTTTCGGCATGAAGATTCCTAGCAGGAACCCATGATCTCTCCTCAGATACATAGCCTTTCCAATGGACCAGGTATTGAATTTGATTCTGAATCTTCCTGGAATCCAAAATATCTTCAACCTCAAATTCTGTTTGAGCTTGATGTTTTTGGTGGAAAGCCAAACTTTTTGGCCCACCCTAAACCTGCATTTGGACCGATGTTGGTCATCTCTGACTCTAGTTTTAAAAGCTGATGCCTGCAGGCATTGGTTGACTCCTTTCCAGATGGTTTTCATCTTCCTGATAGTGTCTCTGGTCTCGGGACTGGGAGTGGTGGAATAGGATACTAGAGTGTTTTTTTTATTTATGTGCTGACACATAGTGTTATTTAATGTATGTTTGGAGCGCCGGACCTCTTTTGTTCCTTGTATTTACATAGTGGTCACTTTGGTCCTTGGCTGCACCCCTATATTTATATATACACTTGCACTGTTTAGTTTCATTTGGGAGTCTGACCACTCCCCAAACATGGCCGCTGCAGGCTATTCAAATGCAGGTAGTGTCTTAACAGAGACCTCCTGTGTACACATATAGCAAATGGATAGGGACTCACCTACAGGAGGTGCCTTGACGCTGGGCAGGTGAGCTTAACCCAATATAGCTATATTGTGAACTAAACCTCCTTTTTATTTATGTGCAGACACATAGTGTTATTTAATGTATGTTTGGAGCGCCGGACCTCTTTTGGTCCTTGTATTTACATAGTACTTTGGTCCTTGGCTGCACCCCTATATTTATATATACACTTGCACATATTTAATTTAGTGGATAGAAGTGCAGCCATTTGTTTTGCTACTAGAGAGTTAGCTCTGGGGTGAAAACCGTTGCCACAGAAAAAAGGCAAAATAGAGGTTGAGGAGTGATAGGTGTTGTTGTACGCAAATTCGGCCCAAGGAATATTTTCTGACCAGTTATCCTGATATTTGGATGTATAGCAGCGCAGATACTGTTCTAATGATTTGTTCACCCTCTCAGTTTGGCCATTCGACTGGGGGTGATATCCGGAAGACAGGTTAATCTGGATTCCTAGGACCTTACAGAAGGCTCTCCAAAAAGCTGCTATAAATGGCGAACCCCGGTCAGAGACAATCTCTTTCGGTAGCCCGTGCAGTCTGAAGATGTGCTTGATAAAAAGGGTAGATAGAGTTTGAGCATTAGGAAGACCACGTAACGGAACGAAATGGGCCATTTTACTGAATCTATCCACCACTACCCAGACCGTGGTAAATCCTTGAGAGTCAGGGAGGTCAGTAATAAAGTCCATAGAGACATGTGACCACGGGCGACTGGGAACAGGAAATGGTAACAGAGGACCAATCGGAGGAGATCGTGGGGTTTTGTTTTTTGCACAAAGGGTACAGGCGTTCACAAAGTCTTTGGTGTCTTGAGTCATGGATGGCCACCATACAGACCGGGACAACATCTTCCCGGTTTTGTACCCCAAAATGCCCAGCAGATCTACAAGCATGGTACTCTTGAAGAACCCGTTTCCTCAGGTAAACAGGAACAAATAGACGATTTCTTGGACCCTGTTTAAGGGCTTGGTCCTGGGCAGAAAGTATATGAGCTTGTAGATCCTGGGTGAGTCCACAAAGGATGGAAGTGGGTGATATGATGGGTAAGGGAGGGTGATAGGGCCCATTTTCCGGAAGAAATGAACGTGATAATGCATCGGCTCTGTGGTTAAGGGATCCAGGTCTGTATGAGATGGTGAAGATGGTCCATTTGGCGGACTGAATGTATGCAAGGTTCTTGTGTACAGTGAGGACCATGATGACATGTTTAGAACTCTCAAGCCAGTGTCTCCATTCCTCAAATGCCATTTTGATGGCTAAAAGTTCTCGATTGCCAATGTCATAGTTTTTCTCTGCTTGAGAAAATTGTTTCAAAAAATAAGCACAAGGAAACCATTTAGAGCTTTGAGGATCTTTCTGGGAAAGAACCGCCCCTCCCCCTACATCAGAAGCATCTACTTTGATGATGAATGGGAGTTCTGGGTTAGGATGCCTGAGGATGGGAGCTGTGGTGAAGGCTATTTTTAATGCTTGAAAAGCCTCCAGAGCCTTCTTGGGCCAGTTAACAGGGTCTGCCCATCTTCTGGTGAGGGCAGCGATGGGGGCCATGAGAATAGAGAATGAACAGACAAAGCCCCGGTAATAATTAGCGAATCCCATAAAGCGTTGAATGGCCTTTAAATCAGTGGGTTGTTCCCATTCAAGAATGGCCTTAACCTTGTCAGGGTCCTTTGCAAATCCTTGGGGAGAGATTATGTAGCCTAGGAAGGTTACACTGGATACCTCAAAGTCACATTTCTCGATCTTGTACAACCTGAATTTACGTAGACGCTCTAGAACTTGTCTCACATGGCATCGGTGTTCCTTCAAGGAGGGAGAAAAAATGAGAATATCATCTAGATAAACCACCACAAATTTTCTCCGAAATTCCCGTAGGACGTCGTTGATAAAGTCTTGGAAGACGGCAGGAGCGTTGCAAAGGTGGAAAGGCATCACCAAATATTCATAGTGGCCAGAGTGGGTGTTGAATGCCGTCTTCCATTCATCTCCCTCCTTGATCCTTACCAGGTTGTACGCGCCACGAAGATCTATTTTTGTATAGACGACTGCATCCTTGAGTTGATTAAACAGGTCCGCGATTAATGGTAGCGGATAGGTGTTTTTAATGGTAATCTTGTTATGGGCTCGGTAATCGATACACGGCCTCAAGGATCCATCTTTTTTAAATACAAAGAAAAAACCTGCACCCACCGGAGATTTGGAGGGTCGAATAAACCCTTTCTTGAGATTATCTTGTATGTACTCCAGTATGTATGTATGTTTGTATTTAGCTTAGCATCTGGAACTAGATCAATGGAACAGTCGTAGGATCTGTGGGGAGGCAGGATTTCTGAGGCCTGTTTAGAGAAGACGTCAGCGAACTCCGCATACTGAGGAGGTCATTTTTCCAAGGTAACCTGGGCCAGACGGATCGGAAAGGAGGTACATGAGGAGTTGCATTTCTCACTCCATTGCAGGATTTCCCCCTGTGCCCAATCAATATTGGGGTTGTGAAGATGTAACCAGGGATAGCCCAGGACAAGCTTGACGGCTGAACAATCGATGATGAGAAATTCTATAACCTTGGAATTGTCCAATAGACAATTGTACAGGAGCAGAAATATGACGAATGAGACCCCTGGTGAGGGGCCAACCATCCAGGCCGACTGCAGAAGTTGGGGAAGTTAACTCCTTAATGGGAAGGCCTAAGGAGCGAGCAAGTCCAGCGTCAAGAAAATTTCCTGCGGCACCACTGTCGATAAAGGCCATGAGGTGCTCTTTATGTTCCCCAATAGTTAGTTGGGCAGGAACTAATAAGGCATTTGCTGAGGAGACGAGATGAACTCCCAGCCGAACCTCCTCATCATTCGGCTGGTTTAATCTTTTCCCGACTGATATTGTTTTTTAGGACAAGCATCGGCTCGATGGGTTTTCCCTCCACAATAAAGACACAGTCCCAGATTCCGTCTTCGGGCTTTTTCTTCTTTAGAAAGTCTGTAGGAACCGACCTGCATAGGTTCGTCTGACGGTAATGACTCCTGGGACAGATAGACTGGAGGAAAAACTGAAGGTGGGTCTTTTTCCAGATGCCACTCCTTCAGGTGTCGATCCACCTTGATAGCTATCCGGATAAGGTCATCCAGGGTCTCGGATGTAGGAAACTGTACCAAAGCGGCCTTAACTTGCTCCGAAAGTCCAATCCGGAATTGACAACGGAGGGCTGGATCATTCCAACCGCAGTCGTTGGCCCAACTGCGAAATTCAACACAATATTCCTCTGCTGTTCTTCTGCCTTGACGAAGGGCCCGAAGTTTGGCCTCAGCTGTTGCGGCACGATCCGGATCCTCGTATAGCAGGCCAAGGGCATCGAAGAAGTTGCTCACGGACTGACGGGCCGGATCTTGTGGGTGCAGACCGAAAGCCCAGGCTTGTGGATCCCCCTGGAGGAGAGAAATTACCAGCCCCATTTGTTGGTGTTCTGTTCCGGACGCATTAGGACGGAGCTGAAAGTAGAGCTTGCAGTTTTCCTTAAATAAGTGGAATTGGCTACGGTCTCCGGAAAATTTGTCAGGAAGGTTCATCTTGACATCAGTAACGGCAGCCTGAGGGGCTTGTAGAGGAGCTGCGGGTGCAGGGGCAGGAGCAGAGGCTAGCATGGCAGCGATAATTTCCCCCTGGTTATTCACCTGGTTGGTAAGAGCTTGCACCATCTGTCCAAGACTGGAGACCTGGGCTATGAGGGCATTGATTGCCTCGGAGGTGGACGACTCCATCACAAATAACTGTTAAGGTTGGTTATAATGTTACCGTACCCCAGGATTACCTGGACAGAGGACCGGAGTGACCGTGAGTAGAAGGTTATAGTACCCCAGGTTTACCCCGACAGGGAACCGAGGTGACCAAGGAGTAAGAAGAGAAGGATCGGGTAACTCACCGGTTTGTAGAGCCTGATGTCGGTTTGAGTGTTCGCTAGAGCCCCTGGAGGTGGGGATAGACTGGAGCTGGTGGGACTACGCACCTTTAGAGAAAACCTGGGAGAGGAATAGAAAGAACAGATGGAAGAAAAACAGAATAAGCGTAAGTAAGAGGAGAAAGTGGGAGGAGACAGGTCAGAAGGGTATGACCTGTAGCGGACAACAACTAACAGAAAACAAAGACAAAAGACAGAAGAGGGGTTGACGGGACAAACTAGACTGACTCAACTAACTGGGACAATCACGCTCACACTCAAACTAACGGCAACCCCAAAGGGGTTCACATATACAGGTATACAGGAGAGATCAGGTAAGAATGCAGGTGTAGAACACTAAGGTGGGAGAGAGGGCACAGAGGAAAACAGTAGGGACAATGGAACTGGATAAAGCAAGGCAAGAATGGGACACTCAGCAATCAGAAGCACAGAGCAAAATGCAAAGGCACAAGAGAACAAGATAGCAGGTCACAGGCTGTGAGACAGAGGCTATAACCAGCGCTGTCTGCAAGACAGAGCTTGTCTGAAATAGAGGCTGCTGACCTCTGATTGGTCAGCAGCCTGCCCTGCCTCCAAACACAGGATGTTCCCTAGGAGACAGGGGGAACGTCCCACAGAACGATCGAGTAGAGCGCGCGCATACTTACTGCAGCGGCGTTCCACGTGGCTCATTGTTTACATGCCAGCCGGCATGACAGCGGGGACGGAGCATCGCGGGGAGCTGAGGTAAGCGGTAGTCATGCCTCCCTGTCTGCTACGACGGCGGCATGTAACAATAGAAAGCTGCGACAAACGTATATCCCATTAACAACTTTCCCATTGTTTCAGGCACAATAGCCACTGCCCATGTTTTTCTACGTGGAAAGCATTGTTGGATTTAAACACTGGTTGGATCCAAGCTGAGCTTGGCATCATAGTTGCTGAGTAGCCGTTGGGGCATTGCATATACCCCCTTGGCTTAAACATTGTCAATACCAGGAGAATGAGACATTGTTACTTTGAGGGAAGGTTGAAACTCCAGAATAAATTAAATTAATGGCAAACTTATAAGCTTAACGTAGGGCCTTTTAATCTACAGCACTTTATCCCTTTATGTTCCTCGTACAACTGCAGCTGTGTTCCACAAAACAAGGATATCGCACCATCACAAATATTTTATTACTGAGAACATCAGAAATTAGATACATCTGAAATTTCAAAGCAGTCTTAAAAGTAAATTATAGGACAATCTAACAGAATACAAATTGTTTTAACATGAAAGTTTCTTTGAAAGCTATGAATCACTGAATCACTTAGACATATAAATAAAATAAAAACTCCTTACGCTACTACCAATGTGGCAGTTCCCAGCATAACATAAAATATACTGTACATGCTCTAAAATATAGGATTATCATGTTGCCATGAAGATACGTTACCATACAATGCCTGAAAAACACAAATCACACGTGCTTTGTTTTTTAAAGAGCAAGGGCTGGATCCAGACTTAAGTAAGTTCTTGAAATTAGTTACTCTTGGGCTAAACCATGCTGATTGCAGGGGAGTCATATTTCATCTGTTGCAAACATTATTAGAGTTAAGAGGTGATGTTTCCTATCCCAAGTCTAAATAACAGTGTGATAGTAAAGCTGGCCAGTATCTGTGTGCAGTAGGCAATTCAAAGATACATCCCCGCATGCAAAGAATACAATTAACAATCCCCCTGCAATCAACATGGTTTAGCCCAGGAGTAACTCATTTCAAGCACTTACTTAAGTCTGGATCCAGCCCCGAGTGCAGTGTATTTAAGAGAGATGTGGTTGCCAGTCCAGCCAGCACTATTCTGACAATGATAGCTGAATGGTGGCTGGTTGTTTCACTGTCTAAAACCTCAGCAAATAGAAAATTGCTATTGGGAACGGGAGTTTATTTAGAATGTTACAAAGAGCGTCAGGCTGCGGCTGGATAAAGTTAAAGTTAGGGCTTAAAGAGAAGGTTGGGGTTAAGCTGTGGGTTATGGAGGGTTGGGGCTGCTGGACATGGAGGGTTAGGGCTGAAGAAGGGAAAGGTTAGGGTTAGTGCTGAAGGGAAAGGTTAGGGTGAGGCTGCAGGAAATGGAAGGATAGGGTTAGGGTTAGGAGCAGGTTTAGGTTAGGGTAAAAATACCTGTTGGCGCAGAAGTCTTCACAACTCTGGAGGTTGCACCACCAACATCACTTTCTAAAATGGAGATTGTCAGCAGTTGCTAGAAGTCGCCATTCAGCTGCCATATTGGCAACCTACACACCATTTAAGTACTTCTGATTTTTTCTCAATTCTATAAATATTAGTCTCCTTTTCAAAAACTCTTTATGGAGGGTAAAGGAGTAAGGGCATTTCAAAGACTGTGGTTGCCATATACAATTGTAGAGAATCATTAATATTAACCAGAGTCTAAAATAATACAACTACATAACATTCCTCTTATAGCCCGTCACTGCGATTTATGGGGCTGATTCAGAGATGCGATTGCGAAAAGATCGCAAATATACGCACCTTAGGTAAGATCTTAACATGTTCCAGCCCACTGCATAAACAGTCACTCCCCTTGCAAACAGCGGTGGATCTTAAACTTAGACCACCATTGACTAACCCTAACTCTGCGCTGTCATTTGAGATCTTAAGTGACGTAGTAGCGTTTATTTAAGATCCTAAGTGTCAGCCCGCGCCCACTTTCCCTCATTTCCCTGCCTCCCCCCGCCCATTTCCATGCAAATCCTTAAGATCTTAAACTTTTGCAGCACTTAAGATCTTAAGTGCTTGTGATCGATTCAAACTTATGCTCTTAGCGAATTTACGCTCCTAACCGCTACGTAGACGGCGTTGCACTATTACTACGCATGCGCAGTAATGCGAATTTTCTAAGATCCCAAATATACGCTCCTAAGTGCCGTGGAAATCGTATCTCTGAATCAGCCCCTATATCACATTGTTTTTATAGAATTGCTGCTATAATAATGGTGGAATTCCAGGGCCACTTGTAGTATTACTTTTATCACCAACTGTAACATTCCGTGTTCCATTTCTTCACTGATAGTTGTGTCAACTATGAAGCAATGACACACCTGTGCTGAACAAGAAATCACCCATTGATAATTGGACTACTAACCAATATGTCTCTGTATCTTATACTTAGGTGTATTTTAGAATTAAACTTAGAAATGTCACTTACATAGGTTTCTTAGTAGGAGTTGTCCAAAAGTTTCTTTTCGGATGTCCCTATTTCGAATGGTTACGACTTTCACCTTTTATTATTTAATGTCTTTCTGAGTAAAGATGCAGGGGAGGGTTAGTGTCAGGCTGCGGGAGATGGTGGGTTAGGGCCAGGCTGCAAGCAAGGGAGGGTTAGGGTCAGGTGGCCAGGAAGGAGGATTAGGGTTAGAGTAATAAGAGGGGAGGGTTAGGGTAAGAATTAGGGGAATTAGTGGGGGACTTTTTTAACACTTTTCGGAGCACTGAAAGCTCGGTGCTCCGTGGATTGATTGCAATGCCTCCTCGAGGAATCGGCTTTTTCTAAAATGTGACTTTCGGACCGGAGCCCACACCCCTTAACAAGAGTATATTTTAGCAGCGCCCAGAGTCTGCTTTCCTGGGAGTCTGGGAACAATGTCTGAAGTTCAGGGTCTACTGAACACTCCAGGTGAACTTTTATGTATGATCCAGCCATTTCTGATTGTCTGCTTGTAGACTGACCCATTCCCATCCAATGACTCCAATACCACATCCATGAGACTATACTGACTCTTCTTACTGAGATGCTCCAATAGTTAGATTTCCAACACAGATGCAAAATGTGACTATTGCATCTTTTTAAAAGTGTATGATACTTCTTAGAATCTTCAAACATTAATCCAAAATTGGAAAAAACTTCAGTTAAGGTCCATTGTGATAGCTAGGGATTCAGCCTCACAACATGGTACTAATACTAATGCCAACACAATAAAGAGCACGATGGTCCCTAACACTGCTATAACTGCCTGTGCACCTGTCACAGCTCATGGTCTAATGGCAAATGAATGTACATGTTAGTAAACATTGACGTTTTTTACTTGCAAGGACACCTCTATGTTCAAACTCTGGTTGCAAACAGTTCCAGACAGGTACACGTTAGCATGATGAAATTAGAAGTTTCTCACAATGTAAATGACCCCACTGTACTTATAAGCCTTTGTAGTATCCCCATATCATTATTTTTAATACGCTGGAAGATACTCAAGAAGATGATTAAAAAAATGCTATGACAGATGACAAAAGTTGTATTGTTTCAATAATGTTTAATACCACAATTTCCTAATTATTCGTTTTTACAAAACCACAGTGGAAACAAAGGTTCATTTAGTAACAAAACTCAAACCAGAGACAGCACAGATACTCCTAAGTAGGAAACATTGGCTCAGACAAGCGTGTATAAAACATGCCATGTGATTCCTATATAGAAAATGAAACCTTACCATGTGAAGCCAAACAAGTAACATAACTTATGCATTCTGCCTGGAGCGTTGAAAATTAAACTCAAAACAAAAATCTTTCCTAATGTTCATCACTGTTTCTTTGTACCTCACTTGCGTGATAACATTCTTTCAGGGTAAAGCAATCTGAAATGAAATACTAGAGGATTTATGTCAAAATGGATTTAATGCATAAAAATACACATATTTATTACAATGTTTCTTTCAATTTTCTAAATAATTACCTACACTACAGACATTTGTGATACCATGAAAAAACAACTTTATAAGCTAATAAATAGAAAAGCAGACAAGAAAAAGCAGTTGTCATAAACAAATAATGCTTAAATTTATTCCCACATTTAGAAAAGAAGTTTCATAAAAATAACAAAAAAGAATAAATTGTTGGCAGAATGCATTAAGGTACACGCAATAGCAGAATCCACCCCAGCAATTTCTCCTCAGATCCACAAAACCATCTAAGACAAAATGATTGTATACTCAAAGATTGTAAGTTTTTGTTAATCCTGTAACAGAAATAAAATCCATATAACAAAGTAGTTATAAATAGGGTAGATACAGGGGCATTTTAAGAAAGGAGGAGGGCCTTGTGCAGGATTTGTATATGGGCCCCCCTCCCCATCCCCTTAGGCCTCCACCCTTCAGCCCCCATGGTACCCCTGCACTGCACATAGAAAAACTAAAAAAAAACAGCTGGCTCATATGCATAATTACTTTATGTATATAGATTTTGGTGCAGAGTGTGTGCCATGGGGACCCCTGTTCTGAGGAACCCTTGTGCATTGCGCACCCTGCATCCATTATAGATACGCCAATGGGTGGGAGAAGGTTGAGGAATTTGGTAAGCTTGTCTGAAGATGTGAATTTTTAGGAAGCACTTGAGAGTAGAGAATAGGAAGTCTAGAGAGTAGAGAAAAGCCTTAATGGACAAGAGAGGCTATTACAAAGAATGGGTGCAGCACGGAAGAAGTCCTGTAACTGGGAATCAGAGCATTTGTTTAGTGTAGAGGAAATCTGTGAAGATCTGAGAGAGTATGCTGGGATATATCTTGAGATGAGTAAGGATATGTGTGTGGATGCAATCTTGTTGATGGCTTTGCAGTTAAAAGAATTTTGTATTTAATTTTATAAAATACAGGCAACCAAATTATAGACTGACAAAGAGGACCAGTTCTAGAAGAGCATTTTGCTGCATGCAATATAGACTGCATTTTTCAAAGTATAAAGTGTATTAGAACACAAGGGCATGTGTATAATCTGGAGAGTGCTAGGTTCAGAGGAAATATGGAGAAAAATGACTTAACTGAAACTGTGTTAAACTGGGTACATACATATCTATTTTGGTCAGACTGTCCTGTTAGCCTGACATTGGATAAGTGTCCCTGCTCACATGACAGCTCAAAACATCCAATTCTAGTCGTTATTACATGTTGCAGTATGGCAGCAGCATGTAATATTATTGTTGTACTGTTGCGGGGTACTCCAGTCCATGTTTCAACAGCAGCATTCTTTCTTGCTAAGGATCCTAGCTGATTACCTCACAGCTGGGATGCCCTAGCTGAGGATTTGCCTGTGTGTATTCAGCAGCCAGTATGGTTGTGGTTCTCCCCTTAAATAGCTGTCAGCTGATAGCCTCCTTGCCAGTCATAGCTTCTAGCTTCTAGTTTCTAGCATTCTGCTTGGTTTTGTGCCTGCTGCTAGTGTCCACTCTTCCTGCAACGACTCACAATGTGAAGACGAAACACTCTGGTTCAAGATGGAGGAGTGTGGAGAAAGGAGGGGGCAATAGAGAGCACATCCCCTACTGTAGAGTGAGCTCAGCCAATAGAAAGAGGTCTTTTCTCTGAACTATTTGTGTATATTCTTTCTTAAAAAATAGTTTTTTGATGAACATCAATTTCAAGACTATTATATATCACTCACATTAGTGGCAGATTATAAAGCTTTTCTTTTGAAACTATGCAGTATATTTATACATCTATCAGTACCAGCTCATCATGTAACAGCCTTAACTTATGCCTCTAATGTTAGTCTGTTGTTACTTATAACACTCAAGTCATTTACATTACTTTTTAACACACATTTATAGTTTCCTTAATATATTAAACTCAATCATTTATATTTATAGCAGGTCGTCTGCCTTTCGACAGTATATTTTTTGAATTCTTCAAATATTTGAACAGTAAAATAATAAACAAGTATCCCAATATTCGTTCTGTGAGTATTTCTTATCACTGCTACATAGGATGGCAAATTGTGCGGAATATTGTTATTTATAGGACTATTGTCCATCATCATCGTGTATTGTTTGTTTATATAAATATGGAAAAATGGAAAACATAAAGTAGGAAAATGAAAAACGTGTCTTTATATAGTTTAAATAAGACACAGTCAACCCCTGTGAAACTACAAGTCCCATAATGTTTGCCAGGTAGCAGCTATGACTATGTATGATGTGAGTTTTGGTCTCTCAACCCCTGCATTGCCAAAGGTTACATATAAAATGTCTGACCGATGACATGGTGATCACAACCTTGCAGCCACCAGTTAGGATTAACATACATAATAGTTATCATGTTTTTTTTATTATTATTATTATTATTATGATTATTATTATTAATAATAACATTTATTTATAAGGCGCAGTGCCATACAAATGCAGTAGTTACATATACAACACAATCAACAGAAAGGCTACAAATTCATGTAAATAAGGAACACTGTACAAATACAATGCAAAAATAAAATACATTACAAAAATAACAGAATAATATGTATGGAAAATTAAGATGCAGGATATGTGTGTAAGGGTGTGGGGCTCCGGTCCGAATGGCCGATTTTCGAATCGATGAGGCATAGCAATAGATCCATGGAGCTCCAAAAGCTCCATTCTGCTAAATAGTAAGTCAAAATAGTCCCTTCCCTAATTCGAACCCTAACCCTCCCCTCTCACTACCCTAACCCTCCTTTTCTGGCAGCCTGACCCTAACCCACCTTCCCCTGCAGCCTGACCCTAACCCTCCATCTACCGCAGCCTGACCCTAACCCTGACCCTAACCGGCACAGATAGGTTACTCACCTGTTCCTGGTCCGGTGAAAGGCATACTCACCCATTCACTAAAGAAAAGGCGAATGCGGTAAGTATTCGAAAATGGGACTTTCAAAAATGAACTTTCGGAAGTCCCATTTTCGGAAAAAAACACTCTCCGGAGAGTGTAACTGATGTGTGTAGGAGCAGATGAATAAGGAGAGAGATAGACAATATAGAAAAACAGGTGGGACTTAGGGCCGTATTCAGAGATCTGTTTTCACAGTGAGTCACGATTTTTATGTACGTTTCAACTGCGCACGCGTATTAACTTTATTTACACAATTGACATTGTTTATACGCGCGGAAGTGCCTCACGGACAGACCTGTGAATCACACATGGATACATACGTCTGAATATGCGACGCAAAAATATGCACGGTAGAATTTAAATATAAATGGGCGGGGGGTTAAAGTTAAATGAAGGAAAGTGGGCGCGATTTTCATGATACGCACGTATGGAGGACATATACGCACGTGACTGCACACAGAAAGTTACAAGTGGTCTATGGAGCTGGAAGACTCTGAAGGCATGGCCAAGAGAGGGGAGTGTCATGGATGTGAGTGGATTTGGCATGCACTGTGCATGCGTATAATTGCGGTCCGATCTGGAAACGGATCTCTGAATACGGCCCTTAATGAGAACAAGGTAGAGTGGTGATGACAGGAGGGAGGAGGGCCCGGAGCTAACATGCTAAGAGGGAGAGAGTAAACAAACAGGAGACACAGGGATGAACATGGGGAGGGCAGGTAAGCTTAGGTGGAGGAAGGGTAGGCTAGCTTGAAGAAGTGGGTTTTGAGGGAGTGTTTGAAGGATTGGAGAGTGTTGGATTGCCTGATAGGTTGTGACAGGTTGTTCCAGTGTAGAGGGGTGGCTCAGGAGAAGTCTTGGATATGGGAGTGAGAGGTAGTTATTAGGTTGGAGTTGGAGTTGGAGGCGCAGGTCACCAGCAGAGTGGAGAAGAGTGTGGATGGAGAAAATGGAGGAGTGGTAGGGAGTGGTGGAGGGGGAAAAAACCTTGTTGTTGTGAGGAGCTTGAATAGAATTCTAAAAAGGGACAAGAAGAAATTGTAGAAAGACCGAGAGGGGCGGTGGAGGTAATACGGTTGGAGAGGAAGATTAATCTGGCTGCAGTATAGATTTTAGGAGAGAAAGACAGACCAGAGGGAGGCCAGAGAGGAGAATGTTGCAGTAGTTGGGACAAGAGATAATGAGAGAGTGAACAAGCGTTTTAGTGGCATCTATGAATACGAAGGGCCTGATGCAAGCTATGTTGCAGAGGTGAAAGCAGCAGGACAGTGAGATGGTGCGGATGTGGGTGGTGAAGGAAAGTGGGTGGAGGAGTCATTGATAGTAATGGAGATAGTAGGGGTAGAGGGGGATATATGAAGGAGGGAAGACTTTGATTTCAGTTCTGTCCATGTTAATCTTGAAAAAGCTCTGAGAAATCAATGAGGAGATGGCCAGGAGGCAATCAGATATTCTGGACAGGAAAGAGGGAGAGGGGTTGGGTTAGGAAATACAGATTTGAGTGTCGTCGGCATAGAGGTGGTAGTGAAAGCCAAAGGAGCTGATGAGGTGACCCAGAGAGGAGATGTAGAGCAAGAAGAGAAGGGAACCAAGAACTAAGCTCTGTGGGACACCAACGGGAAGAGGAGTGGTAGGGGAGGAGGAGCTGGTGGTAGAGAGGAGGTTGATTGTGACATTAGTCAGGGCAGTATCGGTGATGTTACTCGTGTCAACTGAATCCATAACTCACAACTGTCCTAATTTAGGACCAGGGCCGGACTGGGACTAAAAATCAGCCCTGGAATTTGAAGCAGACAAACCCATCTGATGTGAGGTTCTCACTACTTGCACAGCTACATTGGTTGCTAAGTGGTACGGCCATGTGTCAAATTTACTAAGGAGCGAGTTATCTTGCCTGTAAAAATCTACAGACATCGCTGTAGTTTGCTGGCGATTTTTTTCTCAAATCTATACTATGCGGCGAGTTTCTCCAGTGATTAATAAACTACAGTGATGTCTGTCAATAAAACTACGGCAAGTTTATGTTAAACTACGGTGAGTTTGTATAAAACTCGCTGTAGTTTATGCTAAATTCGCCGTAGTTTGTGACCCTTTTTAATTATACTAATGTGGCCCCAGTACAAATTAAAAAACCCCTGCCGCTGCATGCTATTAACCTTTAGCATGCAGCGGCATATAGAACTAGGAGGCACAGTTGGGACTTTGACAGTTTTAGAGTTAGGACCAAAACAGAGAAGCCTTATAAGTGGCTGGTGGCTTATCATATATCTGCAGATGTATGTAACAAATTCTCTGACTTTTATTTTAAAGATAGAAAGCTATGGTTTGTGGATGGATATTTGCAAGAGTGCTGGGGAGTCTTTTTTTGTATATATATGTATATAT
>WWET01000570.1:235063-256923 GCA_011038615.1 Limnodynastes dumerilii | reverse complement strand
GTTAGGGTCAGGCTGTGAGGAGGGGAGTTTTAGGGTCAGGCTGTGGGGAGGGGAGTGTTAGGGTCAGGCTGTGGGGAGGGGAGAGTTAGGGTCAGGCTGTATGGAAGGAACAGTTAGGGTCAGGCTGTGGGGAGGGGATGGATGGAAGAAGGGGAGACTTACGATTAGCCTGTGGGGAGGGGATGGAGCATAGAAGGGGAAATTTAGGATTAGGCTGCGGGGAAGGAATGGTTAAGGTTAGGGTAATGGAAGGGGAGGGTTAAGTTGAGAATTAGCATAAGGGTTGGAGTTGGAGAAATAGAGACAGGCGCTTACCTGATTGCGGCGGGGCAAGAAGTTTCGGTGTAGCACCGTCCTCGGAAATGTGATGTCGAAAATGCCATTCACAGCCGCGACCCAGACCAGTATATAAGTATATATATTAATATCTCCTCTGTGATTCCAGCATGAGAATGAGCATGAGAGTTGCAGGGAGAGAGCCTCCTTCCTTGCAGCTGTTTGTGGATTGCAGGGTAATGACTGAAGAGAGGCTGTACTACACTGACATGTCCTTTCACATCCGCATAGCGCAACCTCTCTCCCAGTCACTGCTTTAGAAGCCAAAATCCGCACAGAAAGAATGCTGTGCGGAATTTAGTCTAAATCCTTATAAAATGTTTTATTGGTTACTTTAGCTTTGATTTTGTGGCCCTTTTTAGTGGCATAAAAAAAATTGAGGAAGCTCAGGGCTAATCCAAAAGAGGTGCTCCCCCTTCCCCCCTTATACCAGTTTCTATAATTATATAAATATATAAAACTGTATTTGAGAAGCCCATTAATATTTTCCAGGGGGTTAATTAATTTATCAGATGAATTGCTACATAACATACTTCCATCTTTTTATTTCTCCCCATCAGGTGATCCCAGAGGGAAGAAACATTTGCTTTATGAAGTCCATTCCCCTGTGCAGCGCTGTGTATCACAGCATTGTAGATCAAGGGGTGGAGCCACTAAACGGCGTCATCAAGCCACACCCCCATAGCTAAAAATAACATCCTATAACAGTGACCACAGCTCAATTGTTGTTGTAGTTGTTGTTTTTTGGAGTTTAGTAAAAAAAATCTACATTGTTTTTTAAATTGAAATTTAGTTTTCCGTTGATTTAGCATCCGTTCTATTGATAACAGTGTGTAACCCTTCCAAAAACATTATACAGCCCTGCACTTGAAGAGTGTATTTGAAGACGTAGCAGTAGAGAGCTCGCTGCTTTGTGTCCGTTCACCACATGCTGTTATTTTCCTTCCATACAGAGGACGTTTACTTGCGCATGTGGATTGAATGGACCAAACTGCCCATTGCAGTGCACAAGCAAGACATGCAGATTGCGCTACCATTTGTGGTCTGAATCGGGGTCACTGTATTTTGAAGTGTAACTGGGCTCCTTTCCATCACCTGCAACCATTTAATGTGTTCAAATGGGACAATAATTATCCTCTTAGTTCAGAGATTCTCTGCTGATCTGCTCCATTGTTGAAGGGGATTCTGCTGCAAGCACTTAACCTGTTTTCACCTATCCTTCCTATAAATACAACCTCTTCAGGGCTTATCCTCAGTCAGTCTCATTTTAATAATATTAGCAGAGAGACAATGAGTTTAGTAGTTGTAATACTTCAACATTTATGATGAAACAACGCTCGACCCCACCCCAAAAAGCTCTTTAATCCGATGAATGACTTGTCATAGGTGAGTGACAGATAGACTTCCTAGCCCTATTGCATGAAGACAATAGGTTTCCTCTTCCCCCTATGCCCTCTTATCCTTCACAGTAATGCTAAATAGCGCTGTCTGAGTGCAGAAAGACAGCACATATCACACATTAGCCCTATTACCAGTAAACTCTGGTGCAATTTGTCAAGTCCAAAGCATCCATATTACAGCATGACATTGAGTCTGAAGAATCAACTGGACATTGGACAAAACCATTGTGGAAATATTTATATCCAAATACAGACAACTGTATATTTTGACATTAGTGACTTTAACCATCTAGGCACATTTTCCTTCTTATGGCACTAAAATGTGTTACACACTGTCATGATCTAGTTACAGCATGTGTCATATTTTCCGCTGAGCTCCTTTTCCACTCTCTCCTCTGGCACTTGCAGGCTCCGATACCAGCCAATCAGCTTAAGGGGTGTGACAACCTCTGGCTGCCGACTGGCCATCAATACCTCCCAAATAACTGGCTGTTCCAGCCCATGCACATTATAGTGTCTCTGCAAATGTTCCCAGCTTCCTGTCTGCATTACTCTGAGCTTATCATGTGTTTATTCTCGGGTTTCCTTGGTTTCTCCCTGTTTTCTTCTGTATTCTCTTCCTTCCTCCTTGTTCTAGTCCTCCCTCCAGTTTGACTGTTCTTCTGTGGGGATTCCTGGTTGATTGCATGAGTACTAGTCCTTGTTAATCTTGTCTGTGGTCATTGTCAATTGGGTGCTCTTCTATTCATTATTGTGGTTTTTATTGCTGTTTCTTTCTTATCTCTGGTCTCAGGATCCTTCTTCTCCTTCCCTCGGTGCTGCCAGCCTCTCACAGGATTTGCCAATATGGGTTGCGACATGCCAGTGATCTGCAACCCAGCCTGTCCACACCATTAATGAATCCAGTGAACAATAGAGGCTAGATTTACTAAGCTGTGGGTTTGAAAAAATTGAGATGTTGCCCATAGCAACCAATCAGATTACATTTTCTTTTATGTAATAGGAAAGTGAGAGCTAGGGGTATATTTACAAAGGTCGATTTTATTAGGCAATTTGAAATCGATCTATCTCACGGCGCTTTGAAGGCAACTTTTCAGGTCAAATAGTGGTATTCACAAAGAATCGATTTTACCGCGATTTGATGAATCTCCGCCAAAATGGATCGATTTTTGAACGGCTTCTATAAAAAAGCACAGCGATTTTCCCTGCAAAAATCGCAGTCGCTTTATGTTTAAAACAAAAAAAAAGAAGCGCAGCATGTCTGGAATTCTTAGCATAGCTGCGCTGATAGAACTACAAGGCGGCCATGAAGAGGAAGGAGTCTGTCACCGGCGCAAGTGCTGGAATAGGCGAAGAGCAGAAGAGAGGACCGGATCAGCATCTTCAATCAACCGGACCAGACTCTACAAGCAACTGGAGAAGATTAACTGCAAAGAATAAAGAAACTCCAAGAAATTCATCCCAAGAATGATGACAGCTAAACGGTGAGACTGAAATTTTATTATTTCAATTATGCAACACACAGTACATTACTACACAATTAGTATAAAACAGGGTGGTCACCGGGGGGTAATTTTACACAGTAGGGGGCATTATTATGCAGTGTAAATGTATATTTTAGCCACACATGTATATTAATGTATTTGGGTATGTTTTTTTCACACTGTATTTTTTTTTCTACACCGGAGACAGCGCAGCATATTTAGAAGGCTTAACATGCTGACGCTGATATTACTACAAGGCTCAGCAATGCTAAGCCGTGTAGTTCTATCAGCGCAGCCATGCTAAGCATTCTAGACATGCTGCACTTGCAATATATTGACATGTGTTTCTCAGGTATGGTGTGGGGCGCTTTCATTGAAAGCGCCCCACACACAAGGCAAATTTTTTTTTAACGATTTGCCGACGATCTAAAGGCGATTTAGACAAATCGCCTTTAGTGAATATGGCGATTTGTATTTTTTTAATGGCAAACATCTGGACGATTTCTGTCCAGCGATGTTTGCTGGGTCAATTTTGCTAAAGGCTAAAGTCCCAGGACTTTGCCTTTAGTGAATACGGCGATTGCATAATCGCCTGCAAAGTCTCGGGAGTTTAGCAAAATCGACCTTTGTCCCCCTAGAATCAGATTGTTGCTATGGGCAGCATCTCCACTTTACCAAACCCGCAGCTTAGTAAATCCATACCTAGGTCTCTGGTTAGAGTCTGCGCTCTGATTGGTATTTCCTAACAAATTGGTTATGTTGCTGCTCTTTTCTGGATTCCTGGATTTCTGGATTCCTACCATAATTACCAACTTTTACTAATGAATATCAATGAGCTTGTGTTGTGTGAATACCTCCACCCCTGAGTGTGTCTAGAAAACTCGCTCTAAAAAAAATGGCAGCATCAGTATTTATCAATTGTTCTTTGATCAGTGAATAAATATTTTCAGTATTTTTTATGAAGATTGTGAATAGGAGATCCGCTGACTTCTTCATATTTACAGAAAAACTAACAGTATGTGACTGCAGCTAATTAGCAAGAGGCCAAAGTGTATTCTTCATTTCTGTCTCCATTATTGAAGTCATGTTGTCTTACTTAACTGCCATTCTTGACTTTCATGAAAATGGCCATCTACATTTGCTGACAGGATGTTTCTTGCTCTCAATGATCACCTTCTTCTCTCTTTATCTTCCAGGATGTCTCTCATACTCAGTGATCACCTCCTAGTCTCTTTGTCTTCCAGGATGTCTCTCATACTGAGCGATCACCTCCTTGTCTCTCCAGCTGTCTCATATGACATCTGTAAATTTATTTTACAATTCAGACCATAGATGTGTGCTTGATGGCCTCTGCAAACACATACTGAGAGTCATAGCAATGCATTGCATTCAGCATAATTGGGACACAGTCTATATTTGTAATATATTGGGAAGGTTACACCACATAGTAAAGCCGGATCTGGCCTCCCAGGCATTTTGTTGCCCAAGGATTGAGCTGTAGTTCCCGTAACCTGCAGGTAGCTGATCCGTGCTGGTCTCTAATGTATGGTTCTCTTTGTAGCCGTCCTGATTTTCCAAGTGTTCCATGACCGGATCCCGCAATGACTGCCAGATATAAAATAAATATCTCTTAGCTCATGTACTTATAATGCCTTAATCTGTTTTTGGGTCAGAAATTAGTCAGAGTAGTGTCTTGCCAAGAATCATGCCATGCTTGACCCTTCGCAGCACTGTAATTAAGAAACCTTGTGCAAAATGTGCAAGATAATTTACAGTAAGTCTCCTAATCCAAATAAAGCGAAACCTGAATAAATACACAGCTTAAAAGTCTATTTTTATTGTATAATAATTGAAATCAATACACAAGTGTAAGAAATATGGTTGATGTTTTCAATATAATAAAACTTGTTTTTACTTCCAAATGAATGTTTAAAGGAAATGAAAATGAAGCATTTGATAACTTATATATTATTATTATTATTATTATTATTATTATTATTAATAACGTTTATTTATAAGGCGCCACACAGTATCCAATAAGGTATAAATTCCTTTGTAAGATAATCTAAAGGACATGGTAAGGGCACCGAACATTTTTAAGTTGGGCTGACGGGTCAAAACTTAATGTTATTTCTGCACCCCTAAATCAACAAATTTTCCCCCCTTATTTTATAATTATGTTTCTCCACCAATTTACATAATTATGCCTCAAGTAATGCACCAGGTCACATGATCGTGTACCAAGAACCCCATGCTCCATGGTGCACCTCTCATATGTTTGGTAAGAATGGGAAAGGAGGGTTGGGGCCATGGAAGGGGAGGGTCAGGGTTAGGGTCAGGCTGCAGGGAAGGGAGACCTAGGGTAAGGCAGTGGGAAGGGAGGGTTAGGGTCGGGCTGCAGAGAAGGGAGGGTTAGGGTCGGGCTGCAGAGAAGGGAGGGTTAGGGTCAGGTTGCAGGGAAGGGAGGGTTAGAATCAGGCTGCAGGGAAGGGAGGGTTAGGGTCAGGCTGTGGGAAAGGGTGGGTTAGGGTCATGGAAGGGGAGAGTTAGGGTCAGGCTGTGGGGAAGGGAGACAAAACTAATCGATTTCCCAGCCAGTTTGGAACTGGCTGGGAGGGAACGGCTCTTTCACAATGCATAAAATAAGGATGCATCGGCCGTATGCATATCATGGAGAGCGCTTGATGTACTATTTACATACCTCGCCCCTCCCACTTAGTGAATCCATTATCCTGTCTCCTCCGGCTGTTGAAGTGCTTCCAGTACTCTGGATCCTGATTCATACTGGGAATGTGTTGCGTGCACAAGTGCTGTCACAAAATGTGAGTATTTTACAATCCTAGCGATCAGAAAACGCCCTTTTTGCAAAGCTCTGGATCTGGTCTTGCAATATGTATACAGAACACAGAATGCTGACAGTAAGCAACACAATATAACAGGAAATGTGTTACATCATAAAGGGGGTAGATTTACTACATGTTCTAAAAAGGAAAGGTGGAGGCATTACTTATAGCAACCAATCAGATTCAGGTGTAAGTCCCTGTAGCTAACGTCCCTATTTTGAAAGGGCCGTTCGCTCCCAGCCAGTTCCAAACTGGCTGGGAAATCGATTGCTCATGCCTTGAAGAGGCATAGCAATCGATCCCCCCTCCCGCAGCCTAACCCTAAGTCCCCCCTTCTGCAGCCTAACCCTAAATCCCTGGAGAGGGTTATTCACCTCTCCGGTGGTCTGGTCCAGTGGCGGCGCTGTTTTCCGAAAATGAATAGGTGAATATGCGAATCGCATAGTCACCCATTCATAAAAAAAAAATTCTGAGGTGTTACACATTCAAAATAGGGATAGCCGAAAAGACACTTTCGTCTGTCCCTATTTCGCAATCTGTAACATTGCAGCGGGGACTCGCAACGCTAGCTATCATATGTCTTGTACATTCTAGAAGAGGGCTGGATGTTATAGGCCAAATTCACATGTTTTCTTTTTTAAAGCAAATTTTCAAACAAATAAACAGAACACCACATAAGTACATATAAAAATACTAAATTGAATATTTAGTGTATAAACATATTTTATTCATACAATAACATATTCATTTTGTGTTGCCACTATTGTTAGATATCCACTTTTACTGTCATGTCATTTTTATCCAGGGGCCAGATTTACTAAGGCGCGAGTAAACTTATCAGTAAAATTTGCTGCCCATCGCCATAGTTGAACGGCAAGTTTTCTTTTTTAAACTCACCGGATTTACTAAGGGACGAGTTTTACTACAAGTTTGTAACTATGTTTATGTGTGTCAATTATAATAATAGCGAGTTTGTGTGAAACCAAGGTAAATTTGTGTCTTAGTCGCCGGAGTTTGGCAGCGATTAGTATTAAAATAGTGTTAAAGTGCATAAAAAATGTTTCCCATTAAACTTGCCAGTATTTTCATTAAACTCGCCGGTGTTTTCATTAAACTCACCGGTGTTTTCATTAAACTCGCCGGTGTTTTCATTAAACTCTCCAGTGCTTTCATTAAACTCGCCGGTGTTTTCATTAAACATAGAAACCGGAGCTCTGACATTGTGGATCCCTACTCTTCCATTAAGGGACGGCAGCTGACCGTCTCTGGCCCCATAGCATGTAGGTGGGACCCTAATCTGGACTGGGAAGGGAGGGCCAACGACCTTTCCAAGGCTGTCGGAGATTGTCAGCTTAATACAAGCTCTAAGCTCTTATTTGCTGGCAATGCATTTATAAAGGAAGCTCAGCTATCATTCATGGAGTGCTAAGCATATTGACAGCTTGCTAAGAGTTTCATGAGTGCAGGAGGGAGGGAGCCATGCCCCCCCCCCCTCTCCTCTGGGCCACTGCACCAACGGTAGTTACGCCACTGCTTGCATTATTCAGGGGTCCAATAGCATGAGAATTGGTTCTCTGGATTCAGCCCATAAGAACAATTCAGCCTATCATATTTAATAAACAGTACAGACAGTTACACCTGCATCAGTCTCATAGAATAAAAAGACAATAATATATCGCAAACTGCTTGAAATAGGGTTTACAACCTGACCCTGTTTACAACTCTGCATAATACTGTTTCTAAACAGAATCAAATGAATCATCAATATTTAGCAATCTAAGGGAGGACGGCGGCTAAAACCTGATACTTTCTGGAACTTTGTGAAAATAAAACTTTGAAGCTGAAGTCATCCGGTACATATAAAAGTTCTGCACAAGACTGTCTGCCGCTTCCTAATTCTGTAACAGCAGAGAATATAATTAGAGCTTGTAAGGCATTTGCAATATAAGACATTAATTGCATTTCTGGACTGTTAACCCAAAAAAAACCCTTGGACTGGATCCAGCGTTTTGGCATACGTAATGCACCAATGTGGGAATTCACAGCCTCTGGTAACCGGTAGAATAGAGAGGACGCTCTCAACAGAAATACAAAGGACAACAGAGGGATATAATGCAGCAAATAATCATGTCGCAGAATCTATGAAACCAGGCCCATAAGGGATATAGGACCAATCTAGACTTATGCAAAAGGTGGGTTGCTGCTTTTTGCGTTTTCACATACGCACACTCCATGTTCCCATCACGGAACTGGATCCAATAGATCCAGCATTCAAGAAAGACCAGGCAGGACGGGGTGGTAAGCATAGGAAGATGGAGGTGTGCTAATGGGTTTAGTCCTTACGTGCGATCCTAACTTCCGCACTGTCTTCGTTTTATGTGTGGGGTCAGTACAGAAGGGTTAAGGTAAGGCTGAGCTCTCAGAAGGTCCTCGTGTGGCCTCTCCTTGCAGACATCTTAACTCCATCGCCGCTGCCATTGGTGCTCCAATGGCTGTAGCGGCAAAGGTCTAGAACTGGTCCATAGTGACTGCTCTACAGAGTGTAGCTCCAATGGGTCAGGGACTGATGTGAATGTCACATATTCTCTGTAAAGCGCTGTGGAAATTTATGGGCTATATAATGAAATGATAATAATAATAATTTATTTAGCATTAATTTTTCAGTTTATTTAAAAAAAACACACAATTAAGCACACAATTAAAGAGCGGCTTTCCATGGAAAGGAAGGGATGGAGGAACATAGTCAATGTCTAGTTAAAGCATGCTGGTACAAATGAGGCCAGTCTTTACCCGTATGCACAGCTTACAGATATATATTTGCACCGGCCACAGATCAAAACTCTTAAGCTGGTGTTTTGTCTAATGAAGCATCTGTAAAAATCATGATTTAAAGCTTGGACCTGCATCTCTGTGGATACACACTATACTCTATCTGCACAAAGATGGCCCTTTGCAGGAAAAAGATGGGAAATCATTGCTCTGAAACCCAGGACACAGGACACACTACATATTTCCCCTGACATTGTAATGTCATTGATCGCAAAAATTAGGATCTCCCAAATATTAAAGATCACAAGGAGGCAATCTATGTACCTAACTGGTATGTAGATTGCGAGAATGACCTTCTACGCATGCGTCTACGCATGCGTCATTTCGTAAAAAGACCGTACTTAAGAAGCAGCTATATGTATATTTGATTTCAATTGATATTTATATATATGTTATATTGATATTTGATTTTTAATTGCCAGCAATCATTTTCCTAAACCCTAAATTGTCCATTTGTAGATATATATATATATATATATATATATACACTAGCAGTCTAGTTAATAGACTAGGGCAAGCACTCACTTATAAAAATACAAAATATAGCAGGTGCACGGCAATCAAAATAGGATAAAGAGACTTGTATATATACAATGCCAGCACTCCTTTATATGGTATTAACTTCCTTTTATTCATATTGCATCATCCCAGAATATAGCACCAAAAAAAGATGAGTAATAGTACACATAATGCCTGTCAGTCAGCCAATAAATGCAAGTAACGATGAGCTGTAATATAGGAAACAATTCAGCAGTCCATGTAATTTAACAGTCCATGTGCAGCTCCTCAAATAGGCACAATCCTGTGGGCAAATACATGAGTCCATATGCCACAACAAACTTTCACAGGGGGCCATAAGAGGACAATAAGACAGCTCCAATCGATATCTAAAGCATAAATACAAGGTGGCTCACCAACCGACAGCTGTTTCGGCTGTGCCGTCGTCAGGGTATAGTGAGCAGCACACCATGAGCGTTACATTCTCTGAAAAGACATATAGACACAATGCTCTAGTTAACAGTATTTATAGAAACTCACCGAGTGTCGACATCACCGTCCTCCGGCTCACAGACTCCCGCCATCCAATGACCGCCGTGCCCCGCCGCGTGGTGTCGCCCACTGCCGACGTCATCACCGCGCCGGCTACTTCCGTTACCAGGGTAACGGACGCCGGAGTCGATGCGCATCACAGAGGGCGCAACCACTAGCAGGACATCAGCCTTATCATCGGGTAGCCGGAGGAAATGTGTGGAGCAGAGCGGCTATGTGGGCATAATCAGTAAATCATAGGGCAGCACAAGTCTATGTAAACATACTGTACAATCAAATACCAACAGTACCCCACCATAAAAAACATATAAGGTGACCTGAACCAGCTGATATTTACAAATAACATGTCAGGTTTAGTTCTTCATTTAACCCCATAGGGGCCAGTGATTTGAAAGAGTAAATCATCCTAGCTTCAAGGCATAAGAGTTTGTTATCCCTATCGCCACCAAGGCGTAAAGGGGGAATATGTGACAAGGGCATGCACTTAAAATCCTTAAGTGTATGCTTCATATACCACGAATTTGCTTTCGCAACTAAGCGGCTGTTTAATCAAAACATTTTTTGAGGTAATGGGATTGGTAAATGTATCCCCAAGAATAAGAAAGGCACAATTGGTACAGCCAGAAGCACACTTAGTAACACCATTCTTCCTACCTAGCAACGTCTTCATCACCACCGGCTTAAGGTCGGTAGGTACAAGCTTGTCTCTAAGATTACTGCTGCGTTTGAAACTAATCAAGGGAGGTTGTTGTGCATACCGTCCTAATCTGGGGTCACTCGATATAATATGCCAGTGTTGATTAAGTGCTTGACGCACCACTGGAGTGAGAGTTGAATATGTTGAATTATAAATCAACCGTTGTTCCAATGAACGAATCTTAGATGTATTTAACAATGTCTCTCGATCAAGTCCCAGGCATCGTGTTATGGCGGTATTAACCTCCTTTTTGCCGTAGCCCCTTGTTAAAAACCGTTCTCCCATATCAACGAGGGCCTGTTCCAGCCCTATCCGATTAGAGTAAATACGGACCAGGCGAACCATCTGAGAATATGGTAAGCCCGTCTTTAGAGGTTTTGGATGGAAGCTACTGGCTAGCAGTAAGGTATTACGGTCAGTGGACTTACGGAAGAGTGATGTCTCAAAACCTGTTGAAGTCTGGGTGATCTGTACATCAAGGAATGAGATACAGCAGCTGTCAAAATTTACCGTGAATCTGATTGGAGATTGTAAGTAATTCAATTTCTCCAAAAACTTTATCAACTGGCATACTGTCCCATTCCAGAGCATGACGAGATCGTCTATAAATCTGCAGAAGAAACAAATATATTTAGAGAACTTAATGTCATTCAAAATAAAGTTTTGTTCATAGTCATTCATATAAAGGTTGGCATACGATGGGGCCATACCCCATCGCATGTACCTGCAGGTGAAAGACATTCTGGAACAAGAAATAATTCTTGTCCAGAATGAATTCCACTAAATGAAGCAAAAATTCAGCTGGAGGGCCATCGTACACCTCAGACTCAATGGCTGTTTTAATGACCCTAATGCCATCTTTATGCGGGATATTGGTGTATAAACTGGTCACATCCATTGTGACCAGTAATACATCTCCCGCCACATGGTTCATTGTCCTGAGTTTCTTAATAAAGTCAGTTGTGTCACCACTGAGCCCCCTTTATCAGCTGGTAAGATACTAATTTCGTTGTTATCTCTAAGGGATTTAAGCGCTCCCTGTTCAAGGGGAGTTAAGTTAGAAAATCTATTTTTACACTTACTCCATTGCTGGAATATATCACGTTTTACCACACGAATAAAAGTGTCTATTGAGGAATTAGTCAATGGAGGATCAAATTTAGATTTACTTACAAATGGTCCCTTAACCCTACCCTCATCAGGTTTATTACTAAGAAAATCTTTTAGTTTGAGTAGTCTCTGAAATTTAAACAATTCGATCTCGATGTCAAAGGGATCCGGTTGGTTGGTCTCAACAAAACTAAGTCCTCGGCTCAAAACTGACAACTCAGGATCTGTCAGCTCTTTTGATGAAAGGTTGTACACCACTACTACTCAAACTAAATCAAGGGATTTAAAACGCAGCAGTAATCTTAGAGACAAGCTTGTACCTACCGACCTTAAGCCGGTGGTGACGAAGACGTGGCTAGGTAGGAAGAATGGTGTTACTAAGTGTGCTTCTGGCTGTACCAATTGTGCCTTTCTTATTCTTGGTGATACATTTACCAATCCCATTACCTCAAAAAATGTTTTGATTAAACAGCCCCTTAGTTGCGAAAGCAAATTCATGGTATATGTAGTTATGTGTACATGCCCTATGATTTATATAGGCAAAACCACATGTATGCTTAGAAAGCGTATTGCTGCACATCGCTCTTAAGTGGATTTAAGTGCATGCCCTTGTCACAGATTCCCCCTTTGCGCCGTGGTAGCGATAGGGATAACAAACTCTTATGCCTTGAAGCTAGGATGATTTACTCTTTCAAATCACTGGCCCCTATGGGGTTAAATGAAGAACTAAACCTGACATGTTATTCGTAAATATCAGCTGGTTCAGGTCACATTATATGTTTTTTATGGTGGGGTACTGTTGGTATTTGATTGTATTGTATGTTTACATAGACTTGTGCTGCCTTATGATTTACTGATTATACCCACATAGCCGTTCTGCTCCACACATTTCCTCCGGCTACCCGATGATAAGGCTGATGTCCTGCTAGTGGTTGCGCCCTCTGTGATGCGCATCGACTCCGGCGTCCGTTACCCTGGTAACGGAAGTAGCCGGCGCGGTGATGACGTCGGCAGTGGGCGACACCACGCGGCAGAGCACAGCAGTCGTTGGATGGCGGGAGTTTGTGAGCCGGAGGACGGTGATGTCGGCACTCGGTGAGTTTCTATAAATACTGTTAACTAGAGCATTGTGTCTATATGTCTTTTCAGAGAATGTAACGCTCATGGTGTGCTGCTCACTATACCCTGATGACGGCACAGCCGAAACAGCTGTCGGTTGGTGAGCCACCTTGTATTTATGCTTTAGATATCGATTGGAGCTGTCTTATTGTCCTCTTATGGCCCCCTGTGAAAGTTTGTTGTGGCATATGGACTCATGTATTTGCCCACAGGATTGTGCCTATATTTGTGAGATTTCCCCAGCACCTACTAGATTAACTTATGAATTGATCAACCACCATTTTTTCATTTTTTTCTCAACCAAAGTAATTATAAGTATGATATATTCTGAATACTACCAAAAGTTTGGGTGGTGGATGTTTTTAGGATATAATCTTTCCGATATAAATATCTGCTTCATGCTTTAAAATCCTTTGACAATGTTTATAAAACCCTTTATGAGATGTATAGCCAGTAAAACATACTATTCATACTGTTCCCTCCCTGACATTTCTTGCTTAAAAGTAAATAGATCTTAAATCATCTGCTTGGAGAAGGGAACTGCTATGGCAGAGAATTCCTGTAGTAAGTATAATATTGTATATCATTCTAGAGCAAATGCTAGCTAGTAAGCAGAAACTCTACTTGATGGCAGATTAATAGATTTTGGCTCATCTGACCTGACCATATGATTATTTTCATGTCTGCTAAAAACCCGTTGGTCAAAACTGCCTGGTTTTTCAAATATCTTTTTACCATGTTAATATATTTCTATCTTTATCATTTCATGGCAAAAAAATATGTTATTTTTGGAATAGTTTTTTTTATTTGTTTTTAATAGCAAGCTTTTCAACCCTTTTTAGATACCTTGCGAAATGTGTATGAAACTGAACAAGCAACCATAGACACTATTGGACAACAAAACCTTCAATCATCAATCATTATACTATTGATTTAAAATGTCATTAAAAGGTATATTTATTTATTTATTCATTTATTTATGAACAGGTTTTTATATAGTGTATAATAATGTACTGCTTTGGGTATGTTTTGCCGGCACGATGATCTGTTATCCGACAGACCATCGGACTGTGATTGAATAGAGGATGCCTGTGCTGCGACTCTCTAAGTTGCAAAGATTTGTCTGACAGAAGGTAAGCTTTTTAAGCTAACCCTAATATTTAACCTTCCTTTACCCTAACCTTCCCCTTCTTAAGCCCTTACCCTCCATATCCTGCAGCCTAACCCTAACACTCCATGTTCCACAGCTTAACCTTAACCCTCCATGTCCCACAGCCTGACCCTAACCTTCCATGTACCACAGCCTAACCCTAACCCTCCATGTCCAACAGCCTAACCCTTCATATTCCCCATCCTAACCCTAACCCTCCATGTTCCCCAGCCTGACCCTTCATATCCCCCAGCCTAACCCTAACCCTCCATACCCTGCAGCCTAACCCTAATCTACCTTATCCCGCACCCTAGCCTTAACCCTTCATGTTCTGCAGCCTAGCCCCAACCCTCCTCTTAAGCCCTAAATCAAACCTTATACCCGCCACAGCCGCTGCAGCCTCTTGCTATTGGTGGACGGATCAAAATAGGTACCTGTTCCCAATAGTAAATTTCTATTTGTCGAGCATTTCGGCACCAGCACAACCACCATTCAGCTGGTGGATTTATCATTGTCAAAATGGGGCCGGCAGGACCGACAACCGCAACTCCTCTGGAGCAGTGCTTCCAGTAGTACACAGGCAGAAAACCTTAGGAGAAAGATGTAGGTTCAGGCTTCATTCGGTTCATGTTGTGCACAATGTTGGCATTTATCTGCTTTCATTCAGTCTGAAATAGAGCAAACTTGTGTTTTGGAAAACATTTCATCCTTTTACTGCTAAGTAGCAAGTAGTTTTAAAGAAGAAAAAAAGTAAATTCAATTTGTGCAGAGAGTTTGTTCAGATGTTTCTGCATCAGTACATGTGGCATGAAAACCTTTCCTCTTTTACGGAAACATCATAAAAATGTTTTTTCCCTTAAACTTCATATGTTTGTAATTTAAAACTCTGAAATTATATCTTCTCACTCAAGTTCCCACAATGAAAGGGGCATGGCTAGAGGAAGATAATTATACTGGAATTAAATAATGCCAAACCCATCCTTGACAGGAAACCCACAAATGATGTGGTGTCCAATTGGGCATCAGTGACCAAGCCACAGAAGTCTTGATGCTTTAATCATCTCTCTCCCTCTCCAGATCTGTGCTAGCAAAGTCAGCAAGAGCGTTTGCCAAAGCGTTAGCCCAAAGTCCAATCACAGAAGCATAAACTCAGCTTAAAATTATACAGTGCATAGAGAGAACTGGTAATGAGTCTACCATTATGGCAACATGCTGATGTTATTATGCAGCCAGTGTGTGATGGCAATAAACCTTCACATATATCTCTGTTTACTGGAATTCTCTGAGCTAAAACTGTTATTGTACACTGTACTCATCCACTACGTTCTACAAATCCCACATCCTCACAGACTATTTGTAGGATGTTTTCATTAATAGATTAAAATTCCCTTCCATGCTCTAAACTGTAACTTTAGTTAAAGAGGACCCACTTCATATACACAGAGGGCTGAGCGGGTGCTAAGGGGTTCATTGTACCCCCTTGCAAACTATAAATTTATTTATAGTATATTATTATTATTTATGTGCATTATCTGACTGAAAGAGGCCAATAGGAAACACATTCAGATAAATGCCAGGACCTTGTCACGGTTTCAATAATGAGTGAACCTGTCACGGGTTCCGGGAGCAAGGATGACTGAGCGGACTGGTAGGAAAAATGAGCAGGTTTTATGAGTTGTCTGTTCATAAACAAATAATGCATTGATACACAGTTCAAAAGACTTGGGATGGAATGAATGAATAGAGATGACTGGAGAATAACAGTCTGATAGAGCCAGATGACATGTTGCAGGTGAACCACGTGGGAATGACTCCAACACGGACAGATGATGTGTGGTAGGTGAACCACGTGGGTTTGAGTCCAACACGGATGATGTGAGGCCACTGAATAGAAGGTGAGAGTCAGACTGGACTGGACTGAAGAGATGATAGGACCAGACTGGGATTGTAAACAGGACCGGACTGGAGTGGTAGACAGGACCGGACTGGAGTTGTAGACAGGACCGGACTGGAGCTGTAGACAGGACTGGATTGGAGTAGTAGACAGGACCGGACTGGAGCTGTAGACAGGACTGGACTGGAGTTGTAGACAGGACAGGACTGGAGCTGTAGGCAGGACCGAACTGGAGTTGTTGACAGGACCGGACTGGAGCTGTAGACAGGACCGGACTGGAGTTGTAGACAGGACAGTGGTAGACTGGCAGTGGATCGGGCAGGACCAGAATGAAACCAGGCACAACCAGGCAATGGATCAGACAGGACCAGGATGGGACCAGGCACAACCAGACAATGGATCAGGCAGGACCAGGATAAGACCAGGCATGTCCAAACAATGGATCAGGCAGGACCAGGATGAGACCAGGCAGGACCAGGATGAGACCAGGCAATGAATCAGGCAGGACCAGGATGAGACCAGGCACGACCAGGCAATGGATCAGGAAGGACCAGGATGAGACCAGGCACGACCAGGCAATGGATCAAGCAGGACCAGAATGAGACCAGGCACAACCAGGCAACGGATCAGGCAGGACCTGGATGAGACCAGGCACAACCAGGTAACGGATCAGGCAGGACTAGGATGATCAGGATACCAGCAACGCAGGAGAACCAGGCACCTTGGTAGAACAAGTTGTTCTGTCACAGTGGAGAGAGTGAACGGAGTTTAAATAGAGCGCCTTGCCCTCGGATTGGCTGGAGGACTGAACTGGCGACTCCTCATTGGTGCTGTGGATCATGTGCTGAGATCCAAGATGGCCGCACCCATGGAACGGAGGTACCAGAGCTTGGAGCCTGATTCCACGTGGAATGCCCAGACTGCAACCATGGTGAGTGTGGGGAACTGTCACTGCGACAGCCTCTGTGAACATGGGCCGCGGGAGTGAGCTGCAGCAAGCCAGAGTAGGTAAGTGCAGCGCTTGCTGCAGCGTTTTGTGATAGACCTAAAGTTTCACATCGCATCTTCACCTGTCAATGCTTTTTGTTGATCAGTTCAGTTGCCAATACATTTTCTCCACCCAAAATATGGGTGTGGGTCCCCACTAAAAACGGCCCTATTTCGAAAGGGCCGTTCTCTCCCAGTCAGCTTTGAACCAGCTAGAAATTTGATTCCCAGAGCACTGAATACGGTGCTCCGAAAGGTAAGTATAAAATGTAACCCCAACCCTTTCCCTAATCCTTACATTAACCCTTCCCTTCCTTGACCCTCACCCTCCCTTTCCCGCAGCCTGACCCTAAATCTCCCTTTCCTGCAGTCTGATCCTAGCCCTCCCTTCCACACAGCCTAATCCTAACCCTCCCCCCAACACTAAAAGTCCCCAGAGAGGTTACTCACCTCTCCAGTGGTGTCTGCGGCAAGTGGTTTGGCTCTGGCAGGTGGCGCTTCCGAAAATGAATGGATGAGTATGCCGATCGGATGAATGGATGAGTATGCCGATCGGATTAATGGATGAGTATGCCGATCGGATGAATGGATGAGAATGCCATTAAAAAAAAAAAAAATCGCAAAGACTGCCTATCCGAAAAAGAGACAGCCAGAAATCATTTTTCGATTGTCTCTACTCCTAAAAAACAGTATTCTGGCCGGGGACTCCCACCGCAAATTAGATACTGCTCAGCTTTCATTTAGGTTCTTTATATTGGGGCAGGACATCTCATATAATGGTTTGTTGGCCTGTCCTATTGTTGTTTTAGCCAACATGTGGCATCCTGCAGAAATTTATGGAAAGCCATTTTAAATTCCAAGTCTTATTTTTCCCACCCTCGCAATTTTGCACAGTGTGTATGTGCTTGAGGGATTCCCCTCCCTCCCTCCCTTCTATTTCTGTTTATAAATCATTTGTTCTAACCTGATTTTAATTTAGGACAGACATTTCTTGTGTTTGTATTTTTAAATAAAATGAGAATGACTGTTTACACTGATTGACATTACTTAGAGGGAATTTCTGTGATTTGGCAAATGATACAATAATGTGATATTATTCAGTAAACAAACTGACTGATACAAGCATGAGTGCAGAAAGTACAAAACGTCACCTTCTAACCCTCTGACCCTCAGTAGTGACCTGTCTTTTGTTGGCATCGTATTTTCTTTTATTATTAACCATGTGCATTCATTTAACATATCCTGATTTATACATGAAAACTGAAAGAGAAGACCTGCATTGTGGTATCTGGTATGTGGATTTATATTATGATCTTTGTAAAGTTTTGGTCCTTGGATTCACAGAAATCAGAGACAGGATAAGTTTAGCTATGACTGCCATATCTTTCAAACAGAAACGTAAGATGCAATTCTGAGGTGTCCAGGCCAAACGAGCAAATCTTTTGCATTTAGCCAACAGCAGACAACTATTCCCTGCAATTTGAAGCACTGGGAGCAGGACATGTCGACATGTTGTAATGCAAATTGTGACATTGTGGCTCAACTCTCTGATTAAGAATGTTATGACTAAGGTGACCATATGTCCGGTTTTGAACGGGACCATCCCGTGACATACACTGCATGTCACCCGTTGCTCTCTGATAACGGGACATTTCGGCGTCACATACATACTGTGGTATCGGTGGGTCCCGATGCCTAAGCTCCACCGACCGGCAGCTCCGTTCACAAGACGTCAGCATGACCTAAGATCACACCGGCGTCATTCTGCAGAGCGCACCGCGGAGGAGAGAGCTGGGGCAAGATTATTTTGGTGGAAGAAGGTATTTTGTGTGTGGAATGTGGATTTAAATAACATAGAGGGGGCACACACTAAAGAGGCAACTATAAGAAGGAAGGGGCAATAAGGCTGGCTGGACAAAAATGAAAAGAGGGGGCAATGAGACTGAATGGACATAGGAGGGGCAATAAGGCTCAATTGACACAGAAGGAGGGGGCAACAATACTGGCTGGACACAGAAGGAAGGGGCAATAAAGCTGACTGGACAAAAATTAAGAGGAGGGGCAATAAGGTTGGCTGGACATAGGAGGGGGCAGTAAGGCAGAATGGACACAGAAGGAGGGGGCAATAAGGCTGGCTGGACACAGAAGGAGGGGCAATAAGGCTTGTTACACAAACAGAAAAAGGGGCCAATAACGAAAAATTAAGAGGATCAATAACGCTGAATGGACAAAAAATTACCACAGATGGCCACACTGTGTTGTAATAAATATGTTATAAACTAAAGTGTGATGCATAAAGTCCATTAAAAAATATCAGACTCACCGTTTAGCTGTCATCATTCTTGGGAAGAGTTGCTTGTAGTTTCTTCTTTCTTTGCAGTTAATCTTCTTCAGTTGCTTGAAGAATCTTGTCCGCTTGCTTGAAGATGAAGTTCTGGTCTATCCTTCTGTTCTTCGGCCTCTTCTGGCACTTGCCCCGATGACAGGCTCCGTCCTCTTCTTCGGCGCCGCTACTAATGACCATTCGGACACTAGAGGGCGTCCTTTTATAGAAAATATGACGTGATTTACATTAGGGGGCTCTGGTGAGCGCTATAGTGTTTATGACATCATAATTTGTAAAAAAGGCTGCCCTCTAGTGTCCGAACGGTCATTAGTAGCAGCGCCGAAGAAGAGGACTGTCATCGGGGCAAATGCAGAAGAGGCCGAAGAACAGGACGGACCAGAACTTCATCTTCAAGCAAGAGGACAAGATTCTTCAAGCAACTGGAGAAGATTAACTGCAAAGAAAGAAAAAACTACAAGCAACTCTTCCCAAGAATGATGACAGCTAAACGATGAGTCTGAAATATTTGTATTGACTTTATGCATCACACTTTAGTATAAAACACATTTATTACAACGCAGTGTGGCCACCTGTTGTGATTTTACAGAGAAGGGGGCAATATTATGCATTTTAAATATTTATTTTAGGCACACATGTATGTTCATGTATTACTGTATTTTTTTGCACACTGTTTTATTTTTAGCCACCGGATACAGCGCAGCATGCTTAGAAGGCTTAACATGCTGATTCTGATATTACTACAAGGCTCAGCATTGCTGAGCCTTGTAGTTCTATCAGTGCAGCCATGCTAAGCATTCCAAACATGCTGCGCTTGTGATTTTATTTTGGAACATAAAGCAACGGCAATTTTTCAAGGGAAAATCGCTGTGCTTTTATATACAAAAGCACAGTGATTTACCTCTTGAAAAATCGATGCAAATCGATGGCGCTTGAAAATCACGGGTGAAAATCGACAATTAGTGAATACCACAATTTTTACTAAATAATCGCAGTAAAATCATGAATGAGTCGAGAACGATCGATTTGAAATCGTGGCCAAAAACTGACTTTTGTAAATATACCCCAAGGAGAGGAGAGATCGGATGGCTCTAGAGACACACTTGGAGGGGGAGATTGGATGGCTTTAGAGACGTACAAGAGGGCAAGAAAGGCTGGATGGAGGTATATTTAATATGTGTAGATTCCTATACTTTATTAGTTTATTCCTCATTTGGTTTTACTTTCAGAAATTTGCTTTAATTGAATGTAGCCCAGTAAAATGGTTTGTGTATTTGTATTTGTATGTGTATTGCACAGTGATAACTAGGATGAAATGTGTATTATATGGTGATAACTAGGATGCAATATCTATTGTATGACGATGTGTATTGTCTTGTGATATAAGGTGTAGTGTGTATAGAAACATAGAAAGTGACGGCAGATAAGAGCCACATGGCCCATCCAGTCTGCCCATTTGTTTATTCAAAACTATACTGACCCTAGACCCTTTTTACCCTCAATTTAGTTTACTATTTAGGATATCCTTATATTTATCCCAAGCATGTTTAAATTATTCTACTGTATTGGCCTCAACCACCTCAGATGGGAGAATATTCCACTTATCTACCACCCTTTCAGTGAAGGAATTTTTTTGCACATTTCCTCTGAATCTACCACCCTCCAGTTTATATTCATGCCCTCGTGTTCTATTACACCTCTTCCTTTGAAAAATGCTACCTTCCTCTAGCCGGTCACAACCCTTGATGTATTTGAAAGCTGCTATCATGTCCCCCCTCTCCCTTCTATGCTCCAAGCTATACATGTTTAGTTCCTTTATCCTTTCTCAGTATGATTTGTTACACAGGCCATGGACCATTTTAGTCGCTTTTCTTTTCACAGTCCCTAATGTATTTATGTCTTTCTGGAGATATGGGGCCGTATTCAGACCTCCGACCACATATGCAATGCGGCCGGAGGTCTGAATATGGCCCTTGGCCTCCAGAACTGAACACAGTATTCTAGGTGAGGTCGTACCAATGATCTATAAAGGGGCATCACTACTTCCCTCTTTCTGCTACTAATTCCTCTCAATATGCAACCAAGCATCTGATTTGCTTTTCTCATTGATTTGTTACATTGCTTGGCTACCTTTAAGTCACTTGAAATAATTGTTATGTGCCATCAGAACGGCAATCAGATTGCGCCAGGCAGCCCTCTACCCTTGCATGCCGTCAGAACATGAGAGGGCTCCACCTCCCAGCCTGACTCCGGACCTCTAACCATTTGCATGCCGTCACGGAGGCGTGACAGTATGCAAATTAGCCATGTGGAGACAGCGCTGCCTGTAGAGGCAGGCGCTGATCTCCTTCACTGCAGCACTGTGTCCACCAATGCCTGTGTCCCTAGTCTGACCCTATCAGCAGCTGCCAGCGCATATATAAGCGCTTCTAGCCCTCACTCCCATGCTGGTTATAGTTTCCCTGTTGTGTTACTGTGCCAGTCTTGTTGCTTCCCTCTTGCCTTGTGCTTTGTTCATTTTCCTGATTACTGAGTGTCCCATCTTGTTCCTGCCTTGTACCTTGCTTCATTAACCCTTTGTTTACCGGTTCCAGTTTATCTCCCACCTTATTGTTCT
>WWET01000570.1:209681-228507 GCA_011038615.1 Limnodynastes dumerilii | reverse complement strand
ATATATATAAAGGCTCAATCTTATTTCCCTTTTATTGGTGCTTCAGTGGATCAAGGGGGAAAACAGATTGGTGGTTCAGGGAGTTTGCATAAGAAATGCATGAAGGAATCAGCAGGGTCTGTTCCGTCTGCACATTCGCCGAGTGCGTACGGCGCATGCGCGACAATTTCACTGCATCATCAGAACTTCATTAATGAATGAAGTGCCGACGATGCTGCCCCTTCTATCGCGGGACATCGAGGTCCCGCTCAACAAAGGGGCATCTCTATAAATCTGGTAAACGAAGTGTCCGAGCTTGCTTATCATCGCAGCAAGCCTGGATGCTCTATAAATAGCCCTCAATAACAGTGTAATAGTAAAGCTGGTCAGTATCTGTGTGCAGTTATCAATTCAAAGATATATCTCAGCATGCAAAGAATACAATTAACCTGACTCCCTCTGAAATCAACATGGTTTAACCCAGGAGAAACTAATTTCAAGCACTTACTTAAGTCTGGATCCAGCACAATTTACCTATTTTCCTTCTGAGCACATTCTGCAGAAAATATCCTAAATCTAAGTACACACTACATATTATCACCAGATTATCGTGCAGATCACACAATAAATAAGTGTTTGAAATGATATTGAATAAGTGTGTACGTTGCAAAGATCATGCGTGATTGATGGAAAGTACATAACATTGGGCCAGCTCCAGAACAACGCTTGTGAGCGAATTTACGCGTAGCGGAGACGTTTGGTAAGTACTGCGCATGCGCACCATAGAAAATACGCTCAGCCATTCACGTATGTGTCACGTAAATACTTACGTGTGGGCGTGCCAATTTTACGTGAATCCAAAATACGTCTGAAATACGCTATATTGGCGGGGGGTTGTATTTAAAGTGTACAGTATGGGTGTGCTTAGCTGCGTAAATACGTGTTGCACATATGTACGTGAGCGGATCACTGCGATTACGTGGGCAAAAGTTAAGGTAGGGTTTGGAAAGCGTATCTTGACAAAATACGTACATTCAAGGGGTGTGACAAGGGGAGTGTATAGAAAGTACGCGCGCGTAAATACGCTACGCGAGGAAACGTACGGCAAACGTAGTTCTGGATCTACCCCAGATCCAGACTTATTAACGACAGCTGGTTAATGCGTGCCACATGTGTAAATCTGGCTGTGGGAACGCACTGCAAATGTGCGCGATACATGTTTTGCATCATAACTCTGATCATACGTTACTCCGTACGAAAGGGCGTGACTTCCTACACAAACCAAAAATACGCATTGTGGCTGGGGGGAGGCATTTAAACTGTACAGTATGGACTGGGTTACGAATGGTTATGCGATACGTACGACCAGAAATATACGCAAGGAAGGTTAAAGTAGGGTTTTGAACACGTAAATCAGCCAGGATACATGCGTGCGAGGGGAGCGCATTACACTTAGTAGAGTGTAACTCGGGTATGCTTGCATACGTAAAACGGCCTTAAGTCTGGATCTGGCCCAATGTCACAAAGAAGTTAAGAAACATAGGGCCTGATCCAGACCTACGGGCGCTTTACGGTCAGCCGAGGTCTGTACGGCCGCCATCGTAGCGGGGAGTGCACTTTCGTGTCCAGATTCCTACCCTAACGATTACGATCAGCTCTGCGCCATTACAGTCACATTGCTGATCGTAACGGGGCTTCCTCCGCCCACTTCCCTAATCTGCATGCCTATCTCCGCCTTGACGACAGAGATACGGCATGCGTAAAGAGGGGGACAGCCCCTTTTTCGTAACAGCAGGCAGCCTTAACTATAGTTACGGCCGCTGTCTTTTACGCCGACGTATGAAGGTTGTGCGCATGCGGCCCATAGAAACATAGAAAGTGACGGCAGATAAGAGCCACATGGCCAACCCAGTCTGCCCAGTTGTTTATTTAAAACTATACTGACACTAGACCCTATTTACCCTTAATTTAGGATATCCTTATATTTATCCCAGACATGTTTATACCATTCTACTGTGTTATCTATCACCCTTCCGCACATTTCCTCTGAATCTACTACCCTCCAGTTTATATTCATGTCTTCATGATCTATTACACCTCTTCCTCTGAAAAATGCCCCCTCCTCTAGCCGGTCGCAGCCTTTGATATATTTGAAAGCTGCGATCATATCCCCCTTTTCCTTTCTCTGCTCTAAGCTATACATGTTTATAGGGCTGCCATCAGGAGGGGAAAGCCGGGCCCCAGAGCTGATGGGGCCCGCTGACACCTACCATGGACTCTACAGAAGCAGGTATCAGTGGTATCTTACAGCCAATGCTTGTTGTTTAGAGCTGTACAATAACGGGCCAATACGCAGAGAAATCCTTCCCTGCCTACGGCTCACTGGTAATGAAGTTCCGCAGCAACTCCGCCCACATGTGATGTCACGGATGATGTCGCAAAAGGGGTGACAAAATATCTGGCGGTGGCCCTGCATGTTTAGTTCCTCTAGCCTTTCTTGGTATGATTTGTGACACAGACCATGGACTATTTTAGTTTCTCTTCTTTGCACAGTCTCTTATGTCTTTCTGAAGATGACCTCTAGAACTGAACACAGTATTCTAGGTGAAGTTGTACCAACGATCTATAAAGGGGCATCACTACTTCTCTCTCTCTCTGCTACTAATTCTTCTCTCTATGCAACCAAGCATCTGACTTCCCTTTCTCATTGCTTTGTTACATTGCTTGTCTACCTTTAAGTCATATGACATAATGACTCCTAGATCCGTTTCCTCCTCATTAGTTTCTAACGTAGTGCCATTAATGATATATTGAGCTTTTAGGTTTTTGTGCCCCAAATTTCATGCTGTTCCAAATGTTAAAACAGACAAACAATTATAATTAAAGCTGGCGCTTGGGATTAATAATATATATTTTAAAAAAATATTATAATATTATAATATTTATAATATTATTATACAAAATAATAAAAAATAATAAAAGATATTCTTTTATATATAAGTATAATAATACTAGGGCTGCAACCAGGAAAGGAGTCGTGCAAAACTCCCTGGCAATTGAAAAACAGAAGAAAAAGAATTCCGGCGCAACCCACACAAATAATTATCATCAAAATTTTAGCAAAAAAATGTGAACTGGATACAGTAGTCTATAAAGGTATACAATTTATTAAATACAAAATATCCTAAAATATACAACAAATGGGCCCATATAAAATCAAACAACAGTAACTCTGGGACGCTGGGAGTCCGTGTGTGTTGGCGTCTCCTATCCACTGGTTTTTGTTCAATGTCGTTTTGCAAGTGTTTTAACGGTACGAGGCTGTCCAATTGGCCGTCCTTGTCCTATATTTTGTGTTCAAATTAAAGAGGTTTCTGCACCACGAGGCGTCCACTTGTTCTTTTTATTTTGGCATTCAGATTACAGCCCGGACTCAGGAACCGAGCGCATTTAAAGGGGAAGACGCGATCTGAAGGGATCTGGTGCTTACACCATTATTGGCTGCCTATCTGGACACTCCTATTAATGACTGCTGAGCATGAGTGCACTATGGGGGTGATTCAGAGATGCGATTTTATCGATACTTAGGTGCGTAGATTTAGGATCTTAGAAAATTTGCATCAATGCGCATGCGTAGTAATAGTGCAACGCCGTCTACGTAGAGGTTAGGAGCGTAAATTCGCTAAGAGCGGACCTTTGAATCGATCGCAAGCGCTTAAGATCTTAAGTGCTGCGAAAGTTTAAGATCTGAAGGATTTGCATGGAAATGGGCGGGGGAAGCAGGGAGATGAGGGAAAGTGGGCGCGGGCAGACACTTAGGATCTCAAATAACCGCAACTACTTCCCTTAAGATCTCAAATGACAGCGCAGAGTTAGGGTTGCTCAATGGTGGTCTAACTTTAAGATCCGCCGCTGTTTGCAAGGGGAGCGACTGTTTATGCAGTGGGCTGGAACCTGCTAATATCTGAACTTAGTTGCGTATATTTGCGATCTTTTCGCAATCGCATCTCTGAATCAGCCCCTATATGCGTTCTATAACAGTAACTCATATATTAAAATACTTGCACTATAGCGGAAATAGTGCAAGTATTTTAATATATGTTGTTACGTACATGAGTGATGAATGCCGAAGGGGAACGCATTATCATTTACATGTGTAAGGTAGTTATGCTTGCATACAGAATTCAATCTGAAATATAGATCCGGCCCAATGATTGCATCTATCAGATGACTCTATATAAGACTTTTGGGAGTTCAGGAGTGTATGTACTATATGTCAAAAACTTAGAACTCAAACTGGTTTTACTACTGAGAAACAGAATAAAACACAAGATAAATCATGGAATAAAGCCGATCCTGTTACGAATAGCAAGTAAAAGAAGGAAAAATAAACACAGCGACTACAGTATAGTACCTGGTCCCGATTTAGCCATCAAACACATGCATTCAATTACAGTTGCATGGCATTGCATTGGGGGGGGAAAAGCTGATGGGAAAAAGGTTACACTGCTAATGGTTAGCTACCACAAGCCACAAAAAAGGCATGTAAATATCATTAGGCATAAATTAGTATTTGGTATGCAGAGAATTACGTATCTATCATCAATACAGACCACAAAAATGACGTGTCTTCTATACATTGATTTCTTTTTCGGTTACCTTCCAGTAATTTTTATGGCGTGTACAGAGTTATGCCAACACTCTATTCCCGGGCTGTAAAGTGCCTCCCATCTGACCAAAAATATCCAGAGAGCACATAAAGCACTCAGTCATTCGGTCCCTCATCGCCGTCATGTCTAATGATACTTTTGTAGATATAATCATACTCTTCCCTCTACTTTTTTTCATTTCCATTTTCTACAAAAAAAAAAGTATTTTCAGTAAATCTAATTTTATAGGCCGGGTAGACCAATGTGCTATTTGCTCATGTAATTACAAGACATGGCATAATGCAGAAGCCACCAAGTTACGTATTTTGTGGGCAATTATAGGAGAGAGACAATTTAGCCATACAATTAGGTCATCTCTGTAAAAAGTTTTCTTTTTTAAACAACATCAACAGTAGAGACATTATTAGTTATGATGTAGAATATATGGTAAAATGTGTGAACAATGTTCAGTGGCTGCCGGCTGCCGTAGTAGCGATTCAGATGCTCAGGATTAAGGAGCTTTTACTCCTACTTTTGTTCAAGGCTCGATGTAAATACACAATTCCAGGCAAATTGGAGAAAGTAGGATTCTACTGATGAAACTGTGTGCATCTGAATCGCTACTACGGCAGCCGTCAGCCACTGAACATTACATCTTTAGCAGTGATTGCGGCGCCGTGGAACGGCTGCGAACAGCTGATCCACTTGTATCTCCACTGCATAGTGGTAGTAAGAAGCTGCTATTTGAGAACCTAACGTTCCTGATTGTACTATTTAACGTGGGCTCCAGACCCATCTTCTACCTACACGGGACTGCCACCCATACACATCAAAGCTAAGGAGCTTCTGCTCTTACACTCGTCAGCTTACCTCAACAAGTGTATCTACAAATTACTCCAACTTCAGGCATCAATTCCACAAAACATAAGTGCACCTAATTTATCGCTATTTACCTATTTCACATAGTTCTAAATCCCTGCAGGGTCTATAGATAATAGAAATAGGTATAGTGCTACTCTTTATATCTTGTTGTGCGTTTTTATTATTAATTTTAAATGTGTACATTTTAATAAATTTGTTACTTGGATTATATCCTGGTGTTATTTCTATGCACATCTTGCCATCAATATTTTTTATTTATGGCGAGTTTATGTCAGACTACAGCGAGTTTTTGTTAAATTCTCATAAGTCTTTTGAGAAAGGGCAGAGTTTCCAAAGCTCGTCAAGTGTCTCATCATTTGCACAGACTGGAAAATTTTTCTTCGAGGGTGCTGCTTTAATCCTGGGCTTAGGATTGGTCCCGCCATTTTTGGACGTTCCGGTGGTGCTCCTCTTGTACTACTGCCATTACCATGTGCATCTTGGGGTCATAAATGCCATTTTTTGAGAGGATAATGTGATCTGTTGCCATAAAGTATCTACATTTGCGGAGTTTTACACTATCCTGAACTCGTGGACTTTACCTGCTTTTATTGTTACCCTGTATGCTGCTAGGACACACATATATATATATATTGCTGGGTTTTACATTGGGTGGCTATTCATTTGTAATCTTTTCTATTCAAACAGCGCTTTTCCCTCATTGCAATTCTTTTATAATTATTTTTTAGATGTTAAACTGGACAAGAGAAGTGATTGAAAGGAAAAGAAGGGCTTTTGGGTACAAAAACACAATGCACAAGGTCCACTGAAATAAATATATCATGCAGAGTTCCAAAAAATGGTGGTTATTGACCAAACCTAAACTAAATTTGTTATAAGTATGATATGTATAGCATGGGTACTTATGGTGTATTAATTAGATGAACAGACTGGAGTTATGACATATCATACTTGATAATTGAGAATATACCACAGCAAAATCCAATACCTTCCTTTCCTGGTCCAATTCCCCCTTTTTTCCTCATCTTTTTCTCTTTATTTTGTATAATTACTTTTTACTGCTTTTTTGATGTACAGTACTGCCACTGCCAGCGCTGCTTCAGACTGTCACAGACTCACAGTCTCTCTGTCTCCTCCGAGTCCTCACTGAAAAAGAGCCTCTCCTGCACTCTTGGGCACTGCATACAAAAGTCTGTGGGGCCTCTACAATTGGGCATAAGAATAAAACAATAGTCAGGGCATCTCTTTGATATACCCAGTGATGCATTTCCCACTAAAGACACATGTCTGTGGGGCAGCAAGGCCTGGTGAAATGGAAAACAGGGAGACACATATACTAGGCTCAATGATTATAATAAGCTATGTAGAACAAAGCATCAAGGTTATAATTGAGTTCTATTTTTTTATTGCTGGGTTGGTTTATGGCTCTTTCTGTCTTGATTGGTGGAAGGGCTGTATTGCCACCCCTTCTATGCTGTTCACAAAGTCTCAAACAAGTCTCTGTACTCTTATTAGCTTGGTCAGCATTCCTGATATTTTTATTTTTATTCACTATTATTATTACTATAATAATACTAGAAATCAAAAAATTCCCCCTCTTTATTTGTCTAGTTCCGGTCCATTATTATTATGTACTGTAACCCTCACATAAAATGACAGTATCAACCATTAGGCACCTAAAGGGATGGATTTCTACAGTACCTGCTTAAATTTTGCAATACCCATAAGTGGATGTGGGTCTCCGCTGAGAACGGTCCTTCGAAAAGGGCCGTTCTCTCCCAGCTTGTTCCAAACTGCCTGGGAAATTGATCGCTAGAGGCAAAATAATTGCCCCAAATTGAGCACCAAAGACGGAGCTCCGAATGGTAAGTATAAATCTAACCCTACCCTTTCATGACCCTCCCTTCCCCGCAGCCTGACCCTAACCCTCCCTTTCCCAGAGCCTAACTTGAACCCTAAAAGTCCCCAGAGATGTTACTCACCTCTCCAGCGGGGTCTGCGGTGAGTGCGACGGGTCTGGCTGGCAGCTTCCGAAAATAAATGGGTAAGTATGCCTATCAGCTGATTTTCGAAATAGAGACAGCTGAAAATGAGCTTGGCAAACCAACAGCAGTGGCCCAAAGTGTCTGTATGAAAGTCATTTTGAGCCTTGAAAAAGAATCAATTAGATTTGAAACGCGTCGACCTGTATCCTGGTGATCCACCTTATTGTTTCTGCAGCACTGTTTCTCTCTATAAACCCAGGTATCTGTCATCTTGAGAGAAAGGTGCTAAACTGGTGGGTGTCACGAGAAAACTTACAGGTTTCTACTCTAATTTTAATTGTAAACTTTGTATCTAATAAATATTATTTTATATTATTTTATTTCTTGTATCCAGAGCGTTAAAGTTTCTATTCATCTGAGAGAGAGCCGCAGTCCGGCGGGGAGCGGGGGATTCTGCTTCCGACATCTCCAAAGTTTTTGTTGATGTGTATCCGTGGTGACGGCCAGCGCATACAGTCTACACGTGGCAGCTGCAAATATCTCGGCGTCCCTTCGGTCCTCTGAGATTTCAGGCACATCCTTCGTTTTAATTTTGTGACTACTAACTGTGAGTGATTTGAACCAAATTTCAGGAACTTTATTTATTCTTTTATGCCCTAAGGATTTTATTGTACTGTATCTTCCCCGTGCATATCTACCAAGGACTACTACATTGCTCTCTGTTTTTACACAAACTATCTATAACTTTTCCATTTATTTGATTGTCTATTTTTACTTTTGAGCATATTTCACTTTTCCTTTTTTTTTTTGAAGAAGCAACACGTCAAGTTTTGAGTGGAACTTAATGAATTCTCCGTTTTAATAAAATCACTGTATATATTTGCCACACGCATATCAATTATTGTTTTTTTGTACAACATATATTTCATTGTTTATTATTTAATTAGAATCAAAGCACGTTGCACTTTATTTCATAGGTAGAATCAGACCATAATCTGAGTTAAGTTATGGTATTTAGTCACTAATTCTTTTTAGCACCTATTATTTAATAATTATTGTTTATACACACTTTAGTTATATCTTAAGTACATTGGGGTAGATCCAGAACTACGTTTGCCGTACGTTTATTCACGGAGCGTATTTTTGTACACGTAAGTTCGCTACACTCCCCTCGGCACACCCCTTGCACGTACGTATTTTGTCAAGATACGCTTTCCAAACCCTACCTTAACTTTTTCACACGTAACTGTGTACGTCCGCTAGCGGACGTATAGACTACGTGAACGTATGCAGCTTAGCACGCCCATACTGTACACTTTAAATACCACACGCCCGCCTACTTGACGTAAATCACGCGTATTGTTGACTCACGTAAAATTGGCACGCCCACACGTAAGTATTTACGTGACACATACGTGAATCTCCCATACGTTCACAAATACGCACAAAACTGCGATTTTTCGTCTCTGCCACGCGTAAAATCGCGGAGAAGCGTAGTTCTGGATCAGGCCCATTGCACTTTGTTTTGGAGGTAGAAGGATATTATTTAAGTGGAGTTTGGATACTCAGTCAACCCCTTATTTCCATATATGCTGCGCTTTTTATCATCTAGTTAGTTGATAGGAACTCCAGTTATAAGTTTCAAGCAATTTTTGTCTTTTGTTAAGTTTTATTAATTTACTTTCAAGGTTTTATTAGATAGGGTTTATTCCCTTATTTAATACAGAATTAGTTTAATCTAGATACTATTTGTTTTTTAGGTCATTGATAATTTTGATTCTATTTGATAGTAGTACACCCTAGCGCTTTTACTCACCATTGGCCCAGATCCAGAACCACGCTCGTGAGTGAATTTACGCGTGGCGGAGACGTAAAATCGCCTTTCGGTAAGTACTGCGCATGCACACCATAGAAAATACGTACAGTAACATAGCGTAATTGTGAACGTATGGGCCATTCACGTATGTGTCACGTAAATACTTACGTGTGGGCGTGCATGGCCATCCTGTGCCTTATTGTACTATCAGCACATGCATGGTTAGGGTTCTAAGCATGCTGTGCTTGAGATTTTTCAGAGGAAAAACATATGTCAAAGATGTTGACATGTGTTTTTCAGCTAAAGTGTCAATGAAAGCGCAAACACAGGAGGCGCTTTTTTTTTAAGCGCTTTCAGGGCGAACTATTTTACTAAATCGCCTTTAGTGAACAGGAAGATGCTATGTGTATCATTGTAAAAATAGGGACGACGATTTAGCAGCGATGTCTGGTGTGTCGATTTTGATAAAGGTCAAAGTCCTGGGACTTTTTGGTCAATTTTAGCAAAATCGACTTTAGTAAATGAGGCCCTAAATGTGCACCAATAAAGATCTGGGTGAACATCCGAACCTGAATAGCAGCTCACAGATCATATAAAATTCTCATGATGTCTAGGAGTCAATACAGCCTACTTACCTACAGTGGTGGGCTGGGCAGGTGGGCAGGGGGGCTTGTGACCCCCGGGCCGCACCACTTTTTCTCAGATTTAGGCCGGTCCCTGGTGGTCTAGTGAGGCCACATAATCCGCGGCACATGTACAGTGCAGCCGCGAACTATGTGGCCGGACCATGCGCCGCGGAGGAGGCTGGTGACATGATGGTGGATGCTGAGGAGGTGCTGGTGACATGAGGGGGGATACTGAGGAGGTGCTGCAGACATGATAGGGATACTCTGAGGTCTGGACTGGTGACATGATAGTGGATGCTGGGGGAGGGGCTGAAGACATGATGGAGGATACTCTAGGGTCTGGACTGGTGACATGATGGTAGATTAGTTATTAGTGACTGACTGAATAATTCAGATAATGGTTTTGCCTTTTAGATTTGTCCACTTTCAGCTTTGAAAGATCTTTTGATACCTGCTCCCTACTGAGTGTAGTAGTACTTGCGCCCATTGTATTCATAGCCTTCCCATTTAAAAGTGGTTCCTTCCCCTGAAGACTCACCCCAGTTTACGTCAGGTAGATTAAAATCTCCCATGATTATTACCTCCCTTTTTAATGCAATTTTACTCATGTCCTCTATGTACATTGTGATTAGGAATTGGAAGAATATGTAAGAATCCTGACATGACAATCCTGCAGTGTAGAGTAACAGATGGGGACTTCATTGCTGCATAAATTTCACAACCCTACTGTCCCCATCTAGAGAGATAATGACAGTGGATACTGGAGAAGCTGAGTCCAAAGTAGAAATCAGTGATCTCTCCAGCTCTATGACTTTTCTATATTTCAGGAAGAAGAAAATAAAATTCAGTTTTCTTCATATTTATGCTCTATCTCAAATGTTTTTTCTATTTTAATGTTTCTCTTTAGACATCCAAATATAACAAATATTAACCAAATAAAATGATTATTATGGCATATTTTTATCTGTGCATTTTTATTTATTTGTGCATTTATATGATATTGCTATGTATTTGTTATTATTATATGAATTGCAATATATAAAGCAATCTTTATTCTTTTAAAGCAGAGGAGGGCCTCGCCACCACCATCTTAAGAATACTGGGGGGCTGGAGACACATTGTGGGGGATACTGGGGGGGTTGGAGACATGATGGGGGCTACTGGGGGGGCCTGGAGAGACATGATGGAGAATACTGGGAGCTGGGGAGACATAATGGGGAATACTGGGAGCCTGGAGAAACATAAATTAAAAAAACATAAGATATATAGTCTGTATTGTGTGGCGGTTTAAAGATAAAGTGGGAATTGTATAGTGGAGACTAGAAATATTGTTTACCCTAAGGACATTAACTCATGGGCCGCTGCTGTGGGCTTGCCCCTCAGGCTAAAGTTTGCCAGCCAGCCCCTGTTTACCTATGTCCCCTGTTTCTGTTTTCTGAGCCTAACGTTAATCCTTGGGCTAGTGGTATGAATGACTATTGTTACAGATCTAACATCTCTAGACATAAAAGCCACTCTCAAATGTTTTTCCCCTGGAACAATTCTAAGGTTATTTATCACACTATTGGACTGTGCTCCACCTGTATGTACATTAAGTATTATTACTCTTTATAAACACTGAGAAACATTTACACCATACAAACTGTAGAGACAAAAAAACAAACAACATTTTTTTTTGTAGATATAGTAGCCACAGATTAGATCAATGGTTAGGGTCACAAAAGGACAGGACATCCTGCTTCTCGAGTATTTTTCAGTGTGGCTCTAGTTATTATGGAGAAGATGAAACCGAGGAGGTCATCCAAGGGTTAAAGTCACCCAGTCACATGACATGAACAATGATTCCATTCGCTAATGTATTTTACTTTCAACTTATCCTTCACATTTATTCAACATCATTTTTAAAAAATGAAAATGACAAATGTATTTATTATAAAAAATATCAATGTACAAGTAATGTAATTGTTCGTGACATTGATACTTTAATGTAAACACATAGTGGTTTTTGCAAGTCGAGTTAAAGGAGGACTTTATTACCGCAAAGCTGCAGGGAAAATTCCAGCTCAGAACAGCAAGTACAGTAGAGCTATATGTTTGTTTTTTTGGGGAAGAAGGTTTACGTTTTAAATAAATAAATTCTACATATTGCCTCCTTTATTAAAAAAATCTCAGTGGAAGATATATTACATTTCAAAAAATGTGTTCTTTGATGTCAATACAAATGTGTACATTCTCTAACCGTTTGGAGATGTTACAAATGAAGACTGTTTTATATGCATTACTTCCCTCTAAAATAATACATCTTTTAAAATATAATAACTTGAACACTGTTAATTTTAAGAACCAGTCCTTTGAACTGTGTGGCCCTCAGACCACTTGACATTCTAAGATGGTGGACATTTTTTACCTGTTGTCAGTGATATAACCTGTCTGATACTAATGTCATAAGTGTTTGTTTGCTTGTTTGTATTTTGTGAGTGTAATTTAAGCATTAAAACAAAGAAAGTGACGGCAGATAAGAGATACATGGCCCATCCAGTTGGCCCAATTTTTTATTTAAAACTATACTGACCCTAGATCCTATTTTACCCTGAAGTTAGGTAAAGAGTTAGGAAATCCTTACATTTATCCTAGGCATGTTTAATCTGTTCTATGGTATTAGCCTTATCCACCTCAGATGGGAAGGATGTGGGACGCTGATTAGAACGGCCGTTTTAAGAAATGGACGTTTTCTCCCATCCAGTTGTGAACTGGCTGGGAAATCGATTGCTTCTGCCTCGTTGAGGAGAAGCAATTGATCCACCAAAGAAGATAGATACAGTGGTAAAAGGTAAGTATTAATATAACCCCAACCCTTATCCTAATCCTTACACTAACCCTCCCCTTCCATTACCCTAAAACTAACCCTCCGTTCCCCACAGCCTAACCCTAAGACTCCCCGCAGCCTAACCCTAAGACTCCCCATAGACTACAACTGCCTATAGACTCCCCTGTAACACTCACCTCTGCGATCCGGTGCGGTGGGTCTGCAGTGGTGTGATGGGTCTTCAGCAGCAGTTTCAGAATGAATCAATGGGTAAGTAAGTGTGGAATCCGTGTACCCCAAAAAGTACCCCCGTAGATCAGTACGTAATTACCGCTAAAACTGCGAAAAATAGCACAGAGGCGAATGTTAGTTCAAACTTACGCAACAGAGTTTACTCAACAGAATCAGGTTAACAGCAAGGTACAACAACACAGTATTCACGCAGCGCAGCCGACCAGGAAGGCAAAGACGTCTTCTCAGGAAAGATGAGAGTGAGTGTCCCAAAACAAAGTCCTTTTATGTCCATACATCACAGGCAATCCCCTTGACGAAGCCTCGGCGAAACGCGCGTTGGGGTGTGTGTGAGTCCCCGGTGCACCGTGTGACTCACCTTTTTCCTCCAGGGGCTACTTTTCTTCTGATGTCTATCCGCAACCCAGCACAGGGAGGGACAGATACATGTCCGGAAGGATGAAGCACAGTCGTGAGACTGTTAGTTCTCTCCTAGGGTAAGATACTCTTCTAATTAGTGTAGGTGACGTCTTTGTAAGCTATTTGTACTTTAATACAGCTAAGTAGCCTCTGTATTTGTAAACCTCTCAATATGGATATTGTGTTCTTTCAATATTTCGCTTTTTTAAATGTTCAAAAATAAAATGTTTATATTTTAGAACCGCTACTCTTGCTCTAATTTATTAACAAGCAGCAGCCATACGAACCTGTGAGTGTGCACCAAGTCTTTTCTTTGTTCTGTGTATATATATGTCCATACATCAAAGGGGTAGCCGATCTTCTGCTTGATTGGAGGGATCTCAATCCTCTTGGTGGTTCCTAGGTCATCATTGGTCCTGAGGTCTTCCATTGTTCTCCTCCTGGAGGGTCATCTGCATATCCTTCATTCATACACATTTTATACTCTAACCTAGCATAGCGCATAACTACTGCCGCAAACATGCGGTCTTATTAGCGTCTAGCTAACATTATAGGTTATGATTTAAGCTACCCTATGAATATAAGCAATACATATAAAGTCCATTCAGAAGCTGTTTGGCGATTTTCTCCTGTTTACTCCGTCTGTAGAGATAAAGCACTGTTTTAATAAATGGGAACATTTTAGTACATTTTATATTAACAAACCCTGTGTGTTTATTTGCGTGTAAATGTATGTCTTATTACTTTAATATCGAATTTAACAAAGCCCGCGAAAGTGTGTACGAGCATGGAAATGCACGCGCACGTGCGTACGCGTTCCCGAATTCCCGCACTTTTGCGGTTCTTTGTCTCTAACTATACAGCGATTAATATGCGAATATTCGCAAATATGCTTTAATATTTTCTGTTTCCACATAAGCTTAGTAAATGTGGCCCAATAAGTTTTTCACTTCTTAATAATGCTTTAAACGGTACTTAGAGGGAGATTAGAAGCCTTTGGGTCTGATCCAGATCCAAATGCTGAATTGAATGCATCCTGAGACCCGTAAATCTAAATGTTAAAACAGGACACATACAACTGCAATTCTGAAGCCCTCTGCAAGTACAGCAGGTTGCATACGTACATAGAGTAAACAAGGTCAATGACAAGACACAGTCCCTCTCCTCCAAATGCAAGTGCAGAGTACTTCATTATAATGTATAGAGGAATTGGTGGTTATGTTCTCCGCAAGCACTTTTATAACAATGCAATTACACTAAAAGTACAACAGGGTTTTGCCTATGTGGAACTTTCCACTCTTTTTCCTCTTATTTCCAGATGCTGAATCCTGTACAATGTAACATTTTCGTGATTTTAAAAAAACTTTTCCTATAGTTTAATAACGATGATGAGCCATATTCACACCGGAGAAGCTTCGGCTTCTTAGGTGCGTGTATTTCCGCATGCGTAGTAGGTCATTTACGCAATCTGCGTACCAGTTAGCAGTAGTTTAGTTAGAAAGAGGCGTGGCTTATGCTACCTTGGGGAGTGTTTAGGTAGAAGTGGGAGGGGGGGAGGGATTTAGATTGAAGTGGGAGGAGGGGATTTAGATTATCTAGGATTAGCCGGGGAGGGCGGGGAGAGGAAATGTTCGTGCGTAGCTTGCTTTTTAAAAAGAAAACTACGCACGGTAAGATAAGGTAGCCATAAGGTACCTAAAAACGGGGGTGGGGGGGGTGGATTAGGGACTGCAGCAATGGCTTAGGTGTGGTTCTGTCCGCAACTAACTCACTCTTAGGTGTGAATATGGCTCGATGATTGTTATAATCAAAGTATTTTTTGCGACCTATACCATTTTTCATAATTATGTATCAGATCATTTATTATTTTTACTTTATTTTCAAAAGGAAAAATACTAATATTTAACTGCACAAATTTCCAGACGAGCTGCAATGATTAATAAGTAGCAGAATTCTACTCTTGCGAAATGAGATCCTCATTACTACTTAATGAGTTAAGATTCTCCTAACCCCCACACCCCTGACTCTAAACTGTTTTATTGCATTTTTTAATTTGAAATTCTGAAATGCTTTTATGTTGCGACTGGCATGAAGTTATTTCGTACATGCCATCCAAATGGTCTTTGTTTCATAATTTTATGGTGACTTCCAAGCCAGGAAGGAATATTTTAGTTATGGGGACAGGGAGGTAAAGCAAAGAAATGTTTTCAGCTGATTCCTCTGCAAGTGAGTGAAGACAGTGTTTTAACTACCTTACTGTCTATACGAGAAGAGGATTAACACCTTAAATAGCCATGGAAATTCTGATTCAAACCAACACCTACAAAACTGAAAGCTTGTGCTTGTTCCACTGCTGAATAGAGATGCCATCTTTCAATACATTTCATTAATGCAATATATTTTTATATCACTTTATTCCTGTACTATTTTTTGTTTTGATCTGCCTAAAATAAATAACAAACATGTCATATTACTAAAAAAAACGCACATATTTAGTACAGGGAGGCCAGCAACAACTTGTACCATGCCACACTTTGCTTAATGGAAAGTGTGTCTGGATAACTTTGTCACTTGTGTTTGTAAAATATGGTTTCCGTCTCATCTCAGGTCATTAATTATACCTGCCGTGAGGTGGAGGACAGAGCCATTTCTCAGTGTTTTTAGAGCGGGATAAATGTTAGGAACAATGTTAACTAACCGAATCTTTAAATATTATTGCACAGTTTACTTGTTAAATAAATAAAGCAACAACAAAAGAATAAAAAGAATAGACAGGCCAACAAAAACAGTAGTCAGCCAATAACAAGCCTTGAGGGAAAAAAACGTAATATAGGATATGTGATCATTTTTTCAAATCAATCTTGATACAATTCATACTGTATATTTATTTTTGTCTCCCCTTTTAATACCAGTAGATTGAGATGCTTCCCCAGAATTATGAACCAATTGTCTATTCCTTTACTAGTCACTCTATGGGTCAGATTTAGTAAGCTGCGGGTTTGGAAAAGTGGAGATGTTGCCCATAGCAACCAATCAGATTCTAGCTCTTACTTTCCTTGTACATATTAGAGAAAGTCAGCTAAAATCTGATTGGTTGCTATGGGCAACATCTACACGTTTCTAAACCTGCAGCTTAGTAAATCTGGCCCTATTTGTTTTAAAATTGATGATAGGTTAGTTTTCATTCAGTGTTGGGCCAAACTAGATCAGCTAAGAAGAAATGCGTATTACAAATTCTACTCAGTCAGAAGTGTCGAAACCAGTGGTTACCAAACATCTTCAGGCAGTTTTAGGGTTTGAAATTTTTTTTCAAAGTGCCCCTAAGCCAAACTTCATTACTGAGCAGTCCTGTCTTTTTACAGGTGTTATAGTAAAAAAAGGAAACTAAATAAAAGTGACCAGCAAATATCTATTCAGTATTTTCAATAAATTATAAACCCCCTATATTTTTTTAAAAACTAATAACTTAAGTTTGGCCTAGAAAAAGCTTTCTCTGCCATGATGCTACTTTTGCGACATGGTGGGCAAGTTTGATTGCAGCCCATTAGTAAATTAGGAGATCAGGTAATGGAGCTGGCGTCACCCATTCAATTCACAGGAGGAGTCATACACTCTGTGGGACATTGAATGGGTGCCAAGTTTCTGTAAGATATTGAATGGGAGACATCAGCTCCTTTTTATTCATGCATGCAATTTCCCGCCATGTATGTCAGAATTGTCTTTGTTTTTGGGAAAGGTTTAACTGGACAAAATGTACCTTTATTTAGAGTTTGTGTCTACTTTCTTTTACCAGAGGTTCCGTGTGGTTACACTGCTTTCTAAAGCAAGGAGAGATATTGCATTATTCTGTTGTGAAAAGTCATGTCAGCATAACACGACCTCTCTCTGCATGTCAGCATAGCACAGCTTCTCCATTCATGTCAGCATAGCACAGCCTCTCTCTGCATGTCAGCATAGCACAGCATCTCTCTGCATGTCAGCTTAGCACAGCCTCTCTCTGCATGTCAGCTTAGCACAGACTCTCTCTGCATGTCAGCTTAGCACAGCCTCTCTCTGTATGCACAGCTTCTCCATTCATGTCAGCATATCACAGCCTCTCTCTGCATATCATCATAGCACAGCTTCTTCATTCATGTCAGCTTAGCACAGCCTCTACCTTTATGTCAGCTTAGCACAGCCTCTCTATGAATGTCAGCATAGCTTCTCCCTTCATGTCAGCATAGCACAGCCTCTGCCTTCATGTCAGCTTAGCACAGACTCTCTATGAATGTCAGCATAGCACAGGCTCTCTCTGCATGTCAGCATAGCATAGCCTCTCCCTTCATGTTAGCATAACAGTCTCTCTCTGTATGCTATCATAGCACGCTCTCTGTCTGCATGTCTGTATAGCACAGCTTCTCTCTGCATGTCAGTGTAGCACAGCCTCTCTCTGCATGTCAGTGTAGCACAGCCTCTCTCTGCATGTCAGTGTAGCACAGCCTCTCTCTGCATGTCAGTGTAGCACAGCCTCTCTCTGCATGTCAGTGTAGCACAGCCTCTCTCTGCATGTCAGTGTAGCACAGCCTCTCTCTGCATGTCAGTGTAGCACAGCCTCTCTCTGCATGTCAGTGTAGCACAGCCTCTCTCTGCATGTCAGTGTAGCACAGCCTCTCTCTGCATGTCAGTGTAGCACAGCCTCTCTCTGCATGTCAGTGTAGCACAGCCTCTCTCTGCATGTCAGTGTAGCACAGCCTCTCTCTGCATGTCAGTGTAGCACAGCCTCTCTCTGCATGTCAGTGTAGCACAGCCTCTCTCTGCATGTCAGTGTAGCACAGCCTCTCTCTGCATGTCAGTGTAGCACAGCCTCTCTCTGCATGTCAGTGTAGCACAGCCTCTCTCTGCATGTCAGTGTAGCACAGCCTCTCTCTGCATGTCAGTGTAGCACAGCCTCTCTCTGCATGTCAGTGTAGCACAGCCTCTCTCTGCATGTCAGTGTAGCACAGCCTCTCTCTGCATGTCAGTGTAGCACAGCCTCTCTCTGCATGTCAGTGTAGCACAGCCTCTCTCTGCATGTCAGTGTAGCACAGCCTCTCTCTGCATGTCAGTGTAGCACAGCCTCTCTCTGCATGTCAGTGTAGCACAGCCTCTCTCTGCATGTCAGTGTAGCACAGCCTCTCTCTGCATGTCAGTGTAGCACAGCCTCTCTCTGCATGTCAGTGTAGCACAGCCTCTCTCTGCATGTCAGTGTAGTACAGCCTCTCTCTGCATGTCAGTGTAGCACAGCCTCTCTCTGCATGTCTGTATAGCACAGCTTTTCTCTGCATGTCAGTGTAGCACAGCCTCTCTCTGCATGTCAGTGTAGCACAGCCTCTCTCTGCATGTCAGTGTAGTACAGCCTCTCTCTGCATGTCAGTGTAGTACAGCCTCTCTCTGCATGTCAGTGTAGCACAGCC
>WWET01000570.1:164502-188050 GCA_011038615.1 Limnodynastes dumerilii | reverse complement strand
GATTTAGTCCTGTGATATTATTTCGAAGTTTACTGTTTGTGCATCGCATGTGACCTGCAGCTAGCTTAATGATTGCAAGTCTGGCACAGTAACAATGAAGTGATACAAAAGTATAAGCATTCCATTTATAAGTGGAAGTTATGTGGTGTAAATTGTTTAATGCTGCGCCCCTTGTGTGGCCTGTATACTGTCTGCACGGTCTTGTATTTATTCATTTATCTAAAACACAGTTAGCTATTTACATGGACTGTTCTGTAGAAGGCTTTCAATTCACATTTTACTTATATAATAATAATAATAATAATAATAATAATAGATTTGATTCACACTTGAGAGTGAGTTAGGTGTGAACTAACGACAACTAACTCAATCATCCAGCCCCTAACCCACCCCCCGTTTTTAGGTACCCTATGGCATTTGAGAGTGTCATAGAGCTACCTTAACTAAGCGTGCGTAGTTTTCTTCTTAAGGAAACTACGCATGGAGAATGGATCTTTTGAAATGATGCGTAATTAATTTCCGTATGTCAAAAAATGCGTACGAGCATAAAAGATCGGACGGATTATTAATAAGTAGGCGTCAATCGGAATGTAAATAGCAAAAAAAGGGAGTGGTAATGCAGTACACGTGCGGTTGTATTTGCGAACGTTTAACTTCCGTCACATATACGCACGCTAATGATAAGGTTGCTTTCACAACACGGAAGTGTTCCGAAATTTATTCATTTTGCAAAACGTACTTATTTTGTATTAACGTACGGATCTATTATGAACGCACGGAAAATCTTCTTAAATCTGAATCCGGTCCAACATTATCAAGTCCTGCCCAAACTATACTAACACTAGGATTTACAGTATTGATAGGCAGGAGGACAGGACTTGAGACTGTAATATGCAATAAATCACAGCCTCACACCCATTATGGGAGCTTTGTCGGCTCTCCTGGGATACCAAGAGAAATGACAGAATTTCGGGAGTCTCACGAAATATCAGTCAGCAATCCAGATATATCCTGGTTTTATATAAGAGATTGGTAATTGTATAAGAATCAAAGGAAATTAACCAGTACAAACACTATTATGTATCACTTTGAAATGCATACAAGCAGGGCCACTTTCAGAAACTGCGAGGTCCAGGACACAGCCAAGGGGCCCGTCCCCATGTGACATCATTGGTGACATCACATAAGGACGGGGAGCAGCAGATCTGCTTTTACAACATGCCGGTGCGCAGGAATACTCTTCACTGTGCATTAGCCCACTAATGAACAACTCTGAGCGGCTATTATCATCTGTAGGTTACCGCCTGTACCTGCTGCTGCAGAATTAGGTATTCACCAGCGGGCCCCCTTCAGCTCCGGGCCCAGGACAATAGTCCCGTCTTTCCCCTCCCCGATGGCGACCCTGCGTACAAGGACATATAGTTAGAGAAGCCTCTGTGTTCATACCAGCACCACTTTCTCATGTAACACGTGTTTTCCTATAACAGCGTAAGCCAAAATGACATATGCTGCTTATGTAAATAATTAAAAATCAAACTTCTCTTTATTTCAACATTATGCAGTGTATTGAATTTGTAATAAAAAGTGCTTCTGAAGTTTGAAATATCTCATGTTTATTTAATATTTAAAATCCAAGGGAATAACTTCAGAAGCAAATGATGACATTTCACAGAATATACAGCATGTAAACTGCTCTTCAGCCGGCGGATGGTAATGTATTTTCCATATTACAGGCATTAGTATGTTGGGAACTTTGTAAGAACATTTCGGGAGTTTTATTTTAGATGGCCCAAAACAAATATTTGACATCATTTATAGTGTTCACGCCGCTTTCCTGAATAAGTCATTTTAAATAGAGGAATATATGTGTAACATCTTATGGACCAAGACGGAGTGGGTCACTAAACCGTGACACTATAAAAGGCCGGATCCGCTATGGTCTGAACTCCGACAGCAGAGGTCTGATAGCAATCCTGTTTCCCATGCGTGCAAAGGGGAGGCCGCAATGATTTTCATTGGCGGAACCTTACCTTAACATTTATGCTCCACCCCCTTGGAAAATGGTGACAATACGTAAATAAAGATCTAATGAAGACCTTAATGTACAATTTACATGTCTACAACTACTGCAGGGTTGTCTACTTTTAAAAGCTTCCCTCCAGGAGATCCCAGAGGGAAGCCATAGATGCATGGAGGGGGTGGGGCTTAACAGCTTGCTTTATGCAAATCACTTACCCTTTTAGGGTTTCACAGGGATGGGGGTGGAGCTTGATGATGTAATGTGCATCATCAAGTCCTTCCCTGTCCCTAGCAACACCAGTAAACTAGTGTTGCCAGGCAGAGGCACAGGACTTGAGGCTGTGGTTTCCATGATATGCCAGCTCTCCCGAGGTACAGTGGGAGCTGCCCGAATTTCATGAGTCTACCAGACATTTCGGGAGAGTCGGCAACTATGCCCTACAGCCATGCATACACTTTGTACACTCCAACCCACCCTTGGAGAAGCTTCCTGTATGTGCTTGGTTTGTTCGGGCTCCAACATAGAATACAGTTAAAAATTACATTTAAAGAAAGTATAAGATTGGGGTTAATTGTCTGCAGCAATGGACTTAAGGCTAACACTGGTAATCATCCTCAAGGTTTAAGTTGTCATCTTCCTCCTCATAACCCTCATCCCTGTTGTGTATATCATCTCGTCCTGGCAGCTGATGAACTGCAAGATATGCTTTATTCAATGTAATCAGGGCCGGCGTTACCAATAGGCGATCTTAGGCGATCTTAGGCGATCGCTTAGGGCGACAGGCCATGAAGGAGGGGGAGGGGGGAGGCACAAAGATGAGCTGCAGCCAGGCCTTTCTTGTTAATCTGGCCCATTAAGAAAAGGATCCAGTGGCAGTTAACAAGATGACTGGCCATCCGGCTGGCTGGCCGTGTGGCCTCTCACTGATGCACCAGCAGCTCTGTTTAAAGGCAGCATCAGTGCATCACTATGGACCATGGTTGCTGTTCTCTCACTCATAAGCAAAAGGCTGTGTCTGGACCTACTGCACATGCTCCTTCTCTGCAGCTCCTCTCATGATTGGCCATTGCAGAGTCAAGAGAGCAAACGAGCCTGGAGCTGTTCAGGGAGATAAGTTAAGGTGTTTTCTTTCTATTTCATCCCTCATCTATCTTAATAGGCTGCTAAGCTCTAAGAGAAAAGCTATACATGAAAATAGCTCTGCCGGGCTTAAGCCGTATACAATTGGTAGTGTATAATATGGCTGATGGAATTATATGTAAGTTACAGCAAACTGATCTCTCATATATTAAATTATGCAAAATCTAGTTAACAGTCACTGTGAAACGCACTAAAGTAGGGGTGAGACAATGATGAAATACAGCTGCCGCACACACAGAGAATGTTGGCCACATGGATAATGAAAGTATTCATAATGTATTGTAAGAGCTGGTTAAAATAATTTGAAATAAGACACCAGCACAAGTTGTTTTTTTTTTTTACATTCGGGACAACGGCTCTGATTCACTGTACAGAGTAAAACTGCGAACCTACCTAAATATACACACATGAAAAATCTGCAATATCAATTCACAGAAAATAAAGAACCCAATGAACCTGTGTCGGGAGTGCTACGTAAGGACATAGGTCTTTGCTGCGTACATTTAGGTACGTGCGGACTTTATTAGCTGTGAATCGACCCTGCGTTTAGTTGGTTACGATTCAAAGACAAGTAACCAAACCCACTGATTAGGATTCAGAAAAGTAAATATTTTTTGATGTTTTAAAAACAGCAAATACTCTCTTTAACATGCGTAGGAGAGTTTCATAAACATTTTAAAAATTAAAATTTAAAGAAGAAAAACAATAAAAAAAATACAGTTAAATAAGTAATTCTAGTGGTATTTGATCACAAAATTTAAAGAAAAAAAAAACTTTAAAAAAACTAAAACCAAAAAATGCCACCTTTGCAAGGTTAAAGTCTTGCACAAAATGTAAAATCAACATAGGATATTAAATATAAGCCTTTAGTTGTTTCATTTCAAAAAACACATCTATTGATTATAAACACGCAGCAGGTGTGGCCTCAACTAAGTAAGCGATGACGCATGACCTCACAGCAAAAAACAAGGTTCATCAACTTACGAGTGGACGAGGGTTAACTTAACTTTTCTTGTGTGTATGTTAGTTTATACAAGGCTCTCCTACCTGTGATTCAGTCCTAATTCTGTTGGAACGCCCATACTGTACATTAGTAGCCCATGTGCAGGTCATTTGCATTAAGAGCCCTTTCACATGTGCCATAAATTTCCCGGGACTGCCCTGGCAAGCAACTGTCAATCAGTCTAATGAGGAGCTCTTATTGGCTTAAAAAAAATTAAGGGGACTTTACTTTTTTAATAAACTACAGGACTTTTAAAAAAAGAGGACCTGAAAGGAAACAGGCTGCATTTTTTTATCACTTATAGCTCTCCTTTCTGGTCCGTCTGCCTGCAGTTCCACTATTCGACACTATGAACATAGTACTTGCATGTCTCCTTTCTGGTCCGCCTGCATTTAGTATTTGTAGCTGAATATTATGATGTAAACTAGCAGTTTATGATTCCCAAAAAAGAAAGATAATTTTCCAACTCTCCTCTTTTATTCCAAGACCATTTTCACCTAATCCATTCTGAATAAATGGAATTGCTTTTGCTTAAATAAACTTATGAGTGGTGGAGAAGTCTATAGCCATTCTTGTAAAAGAACCTTTTTAGCAGCTGAACAAATTGCTAAAAGCATGTGTTTACAGCCATTTTCAATTTTTTGACTTGGGGGTTCCCAATATTGCCCACTCAGGCGTGAAGCGGACAATACGAATTAGTGTTGATGCTGTGTAGATTTGGATTTGAAGCTACCTTGTTCCCTTTTTAAACACAGCAATGTCTCCGTGTCATTATTTCATTAATATATGCCTGGATGAATGGTGTGATATTGGGATCTCTGCCATTTAATAACTGTACAAATCTGCCTTGGAATGTGATGGCAGCTTACTGTATCTGCAGCTAAGACACTATTTGGTGACAAATAGATTGATCTGGTTACAATGGACTCCAATAGATCATCATCTATTAACATTGTGGTATGATCCAGCAACTTACCAAGTATTAGTATTAAGCATTGATCCAATAACTGCCATGTGTAAATCTCCAAGCTAGAAATATTAATGAAGGTGTTAAGCTGGCCATATACTAGGGTGATAATTGCTCTCATCACCCAATTTTCAGGTGACCGGGCCAATAATGGATGTAGTGTATTGTCAGGATGGATTTTTCAAGCAGACAATAATTGTACCAGAAACGCTCTTATTGATCTATGACATGCTTAATCAGCCTACTGAAAGGCTCCCTCTCCTGCTATAATTATAAGTCCCAACAGAGGAGGTAAATGGCACCAACAATGGGATCTTTCCTTGATGGGAAATCGTTCCCTCTATCAGGTCACCGTGTACTGGGATAAATAATCGTCCGTATGGCCATAAATAATCGGCATTTGGCCAACTTTAGCTCATATTAAATAAAAAAAAAATATAGGGGTGGTGAGAAGTATATGTGTAGACCAGCCATAAGTATGGTATCAGTATTGTATTTTATAATTTACCATGCCGTACTATGTATTTTGTAATGTACTATGCTCTCCATTCCTGTCCTGTATGTCTGTACTGTATTTTGATGTATTCTGTATTGCGCTATGGACACCTTATAAATAAACGATAACAATAATATCAGCCTCACAATTCATAGCACCCAAATTTTAGAATCCAGAAGCAGGACAACATAAACCATGCCCCAATTCTGCCCAAACTACAATCAGTAGTTGGGGCTTACAAGTAGTTTCTGCCCACAAATGGGCAGTCAGTCAATCAAAACCCCACCCACTTTCCAGTAAGCCCCACCCCTTCAATTCTCTGCAAAGCATGACAGTACAGCCAAAATAGGGACAGTTGGAAAGTACTGTGTGATAGTATTTCTTGCAGGAAAACAAATAACTTGTGTTCATTTATTATACATACAAACACATTTGGAAGCCTGTCCTAAACATTGATGGCTTCATCTGAAGTTGCCAACATAGAACTCTACTGCCCACCATTCAGCTCAGATAGCACTTTTCTTTCATAAATACGAGAGTTATTTTCTTCTCTAAATGTCGAAAGGATCAGAGATATTCAGTGTCCTGGAATGTATTCTGTAATGACTTTTTATTATATAGACATTTGCCAGCATTTCATAATTAATATGTTCCTCCATTTAAAATGACTTATTCAAAATTTCCAAGAACAAATGTTAAAACCTTGGCCTGCTCCTAAAGCCAGGGACAGGAATTCATTTAGAAGATTTGATTTCTGTAAAAAAATGAACCAAAGCCCTCATAGGGCTGCAGGGACAAAAACAGCAGGCAGGGACACATCAGGCATCAGAAGGCTAGGGGTTAATGGTAAGGGATTGGTTATTATGGTTTTTGATAGGTTGGGGTGGGGTGAGTTAGAGGGCTTAGAGGTGGGGTTAGGTTAGGGGTATAAAAGTTAGGGGGTGGGGTTAGAGGTAGCTCTTCTAGACAGGATTCCCCTCCCTCCCTCCCTCCCTTAAAGTCATATTTAAATTTGTTTATTTGCTTGTCTAATCTTCCTTTTCAGACGGTGCGTGGTGAGGCGGTAGCAATGGGGGTTCAGCGGGTATTGGTTGGCGCATGATGTAAATAGTTGGGTAGGTTTTGGTTGGCGCATGATGTAAATAGTTGGGTAGGTTTTGGGGGGACCGGTCTGGCAACCAGCACAAGCCGGTTGCGTTCCAAGGACATCGTGCCCTAGCGGTGAGTCCAGTAGGAACTGCCACCCTCCAGGTGCTGGGGTGGACAGTTAGTATGGGTAAAGGTCAGTGCTCTTGCTGGAAGACCGGTCTCGAGGGGGCGCCAGGTTACAGGTTTTGGATCCACTGTTTATGTTCAGGTTGTTGTTTGGGTTGGGGGAGGGGCTGAAACCCTCATCTACTATTGGGCCACCTAGCCACGCCTGGTTTAATTACACAAATTATTATAGTCAACGGTTCTAAGTGGCTAATTAATAAACCACGTGCCCTTTGAATCGCAGCAATGTCTCCGTGTCTTTATTTCGAGAAGGTGTTTAGGTGTGTATGACTGGATGATGTAGGATGTGGACTATGCCGTTTGCCATTTGCCATTTTTAACTTATAGAATTGAGAGCCATGGATGGCAAACAGAAAAGAACAAGCAGATATGTGAAGGTAATATGCGCTGCTGCTCATCTGATGAGCAAATTACTGACTGAGAAATTACAGACTGGCCAACCTGTAGCTCTCCAGGTGTTCTGAAACTACAACTCCCAGCATGCTTTGTCAGTTCAGTATCAGTTATGTCTGTGTAGTTATAGTGTGCTGGAACTCATGGTTTCACACCTTTTAACACCTGGAGAGCCACAGGCCTGGACTATAGTCTAGGCCCAAAATTCCAGACTTAAAAGGAATGATACTTTCAACACCTTCCAACAGAAGAGGATAAGGCCCGGATTCACAGTTACATAGTTTTCGTCTTACGTACGTTGTTTTAAGAATTGAGCTACTACTGAAATGGTACGTAGATAGCGTAAATAAGCGTAACTACACATGCGTAGTAGCTCAATTCTTAAAACAACGTAGGTAAGACGAAAACTACGTAACTGTGAATCCGGACTGAAGTTGTGATAACGAGTGTTTGGGACTTCTTACTACACTGTACAGCAATGGTTGCCTAGAAACCCCCCACAGTGAACTTTTTTTTTTTTTCATTTGAAAATGTGAAAAGGGGGCGTGGCTTCATGGCCATGTGGGGCAGAAGATTGTAATGGCCTGTGCTGCAATAGGAAAGCAGGTGGGTGATGGTGAATGGGTCACAACAAATTAAAAATGGCTTATGCACTGACACAAGCTCTGCTATTGCTATTATATGTGTACCTTCAAAATAAAACTATTTTAATGAGTGAAAAAAGTAAATCACCTAAAAGAATATATTAAAAAACAGTTGTTAAAGCCAATATCAAATGCAATTCCTTAAGGTAGGATTTTTATTATTTTCAAACCTACATTATAAACATCCTGCTTTTACAGAGAGCAGTAATTTAAATTACTATTTTAATTCATGGTTGCCTACTTTTGCAAATGAATATCAGGGAGATTGTAAGAGCACTATCAAGGTGCTGCACCAAAGGGGTGTGTCCTGTAGCACCAAAGAGGTGTGTCCTGTGAATAGCTCCACCCATAGGTGTATCCAGCACTGCCAGAAAAACTATTTTACAATAAAAATGTCAGTATTTATTGATTATTAAATTGTCAGTGTATACTTTCATTATTATCTTTATAGAAAAGCTAAAAGTGACGCTGCAGCTGATTAACAAGATTCTTTCATTACATCTTGGCCTCCATGAAATTGGTCATCTCAATAGACCTCAATGGCTGAAATTACAATCAGGGAGATTACCAAACTCTTCAGGGAGTCAGGGAGATCATCCAATCTTCAGGGAGTCTCCCTGATATTCAGGGAGAGTTGGCAACTATGTTTTAATTTTTACCCCATACAGCACAACAATGGGGGCAGAACAGGAGCAGAGCTTGGGTAAGATGGCGCGGAGCTTATTTTTTCTGTTTTCAGGCTCCAAAATGTTGGGAGGTATGCTAATGTATTATCAGTGTGATGGGCGGTCTCATCACGCTGACTGGTAGATGGTTGGAGTTATCCGCGAATAACAACGCAGTCCAGCTTTAGGAGCTGCAGGACAGGAACAGGCAGGACATCTGTGGTCTAACTATTAATGAAGAAATTATGTTTAATGAGAAGGTGGGGGGTCTTGGGACTACTTTTAATAGGAAGGCGTGAGTCTGATCTGGGGTGTAATTTTATGCAGGTGGGTATGCCCTGATCTGGGGTCTGACTTGTAAGGGAGTGATTCTGATTTTTAATGAAGGTGTCAGAACTGGGAGGAAAGGGTCACACGCCTTTGTATGACTTTTGTGTTTATCTTATGCCCATTTCTTAATGAGATTTGTACATATTTTTTATTAAATCTGATCAACTTTTTATTTGTATGAATTGCCACTGTTGTGTGGCTTAAATGAACTAATTTAGATATTTATGCACATTTTTGTACATAAATAAAGTTTTAGAATTCTATATAAATAAAGTTTTTAGATTTCTATATTTTATATAAATAAAGTTCATTAAGTTTTAATATTTCTATATTTTTTTAACTTTATAATAAAAGATAAAAGTCTTCAAATGGCGTACATGAACCGGTTCAAATATTTCAACTTTTTGGGGGTTCATTAAAAACTATGCTCCATTTCACAATTGTGTGAGTTTTATTATAGATTTATTTAAAACATGTGTTTAGCTAAGCTTAACCTAAAAGAAGGGCTTATATGAAATTAAACATTTGTTGTATGCAGAAGTTGTCTGGGGGACAGGATAGCAGATTTCCTCAGGGCAGGGTAGGGGGGACCCAAGTATCAATCAATTTTTGCGCAGCCTCACAAGACTAATTGAACCTCTCTGCTAGCCAGTAGTTTGCAGGTGTGGTCTGCCAGTATGATGGTTGTATTGTGAGAGACCATCGTGCGACAGTTGTATGGCGGCTGACAGCAATTGACGGCAGTCTCCATTTTGGACAGTGGCGGTGCTGGGACTCGTGGACAGATAATCCTTATCATCCTAGCTCTTCCCTAACCCTCTGCTTCCCGCAGCTTAACCCTAATCTTTTATTTAACCCTAATCTTCCCATCTTGAAGCCTAATCCTCCCTTCTTTAAGCCTAACCCTAATCCTCCCTTCTTGAAGCCTAACCCTAACCATCCCTTCTCGAGGTCTAACCCTAGCTCTAACCTCAGCCTGCCACAGCCATCACACCCTGAAGCTGTTGGGAACGGGCGTAAATAGGAACCTGTTCCCAACAGCAATTTTCTATGTGCCGATCGTTTCTGGAAATGATACAGCCACCTTTCAACTGGCTACTGTATCATTGTAAAACCAGCAGCCACACCAGCAACCGCATATCTTAGATGACAAGACACAACTTTAACCCAGCTAACTCCTCCCATCAGCCAGAGCAAACATCTGCTTCACACGAAATGCCACCATCTTGTGTCTTCAGACTCTTGCTTAAACCTCAGCATAAAACTAGACAAACTTGGAGAAATGTGGTACTGCCAAAGATAATTTTGTCCAGTGTCTCTACTGAGTTGTTTTTAAATAAAGACTATTATTCATAAAATAAAAAAAAAGTAACATTTTGTGGCTCAAACAAACCGTTGACACTCTAATTATCATTTCAAGTAAAGTATTAAATACTTTTATAATGTTGCACTGCAGAGAGAACTCTGTAACCTCAAATTAAAAACAGGCTTCGACATGCTGGCTTTTAGCCCATTTTCACAATCGTTCTTTGTCTTTGCTGTGAGGTATACGGTAACAACAGAAAACAGGATGGATGCTGTTAAGCAAAGAGAAATTTAAAAGAGTAATTATGGTATTACACAGGGCCATGGGGTGAATTGTTGTAACGAGATACAAGTTTTTTTTCTTTTTTATGTTTTCAAATAAAATCTCGTATAACAACATATAAGCCTGGAAGTCTATGTAAAGTGAAGTGTCATATTTCACGGTTTAATACCCCAGGTAAATTTAGCAGACTGAGTTGGATGTTTCTGGGAGAGTAAAGAAAGACAACTTTTATCCAAAAATAATAAAGTGTTCTTAAAAAAGTTCCCAGTCCAACTACACTGTACATCGTGATCAAATAAATTGTTATCGGCATCAGAGACTGCGGCCAATTGTTTGACCGGATCTTAGCGGTCGTCTTAACCAAACATGTCTCAATGTTTCATGTCAAGTTTTTACTATTTAGCAATAGCCGTCTGACACTTTCACAGGCTCCTCAAATACAAACACTGTGGCAGAATCTCAATTATGTGCCAATAAGGATGTCACTCCAGGCACCATTCCCAAGTGGTTATCAATATGGCAGATATTACAGTCCTCATGCATGAAATATTAAGACAGCAATTTAGAATTAAATAGCTGAATTAATATATAACAACTTACAGGGGTGCCATCAGAGAGGACTGTAGGAACTATTGTCCCAGGCCTGGAGACAGAGGGGGACAAGCTGATACTCATATTGGGCTGGATCCAGATTTAAGTAAGTGCTTGAAATGAGTTACTCCTGGGCTAAACCATGTTGATTGCAGGGGAGTCATATTTCATCTGTTGCAAACAGTATTAGAGTTGAGAGGTGATGTTTCCTATCCCAAGTCTAAATAACAGTGTGATAGTAAAGCTGGTCAGTATCTGTGTGCAGTAAGCAATTCAAAGATATATCCCTGTATGCAAAGACTACAATTAACTTGACTCCCTCTGCAATCAACATGGTTTAGCCCAGGAGTAACTAATTTCAAGCACTTAAGTCTGGATCCAGCCCAATATCCAACCAGCAACAGGCTATCGGCAATACTTGCTGCTGGAGAGCTGTACTATGCTGAACATCAGTGGGACAATGTGCAGGGAGACTTTCTTGCCCATAAGGCCACTGTAAATCCTAGCTGCGGCTCTCCGCCCGTCGCCTGTGATGTCACCTTGGGTAGAGCGCTGTGGACTGTGTCCTGGGCACCAACATTTCTGGATGTGGCTTTGCCTACTTAAAGATTCATCTCAAAGTACAACAGTTGCACACAATACTTTGGCTTCAAGGGTTGGGAAAACTACTGGGCCCAGGAGTAAGGCACAAGTCAGGACAAGACAGTCATCCCTTGCTCCCTTGTTACCCTGTGTCAAAGGCCCCAGCATATGCAGTAGATCTATAAGTTCATTCTTTTGACCAGCATGGGGCTTCCATTTCATTCCAATAGGATATGGCTTGGCCTGGGGTGGAATTGGCTGCCAGCCTATGACCGTTTAGCGCTCCGTGGGTGCAGGGCGACTGACATGGAACCCCCTCTCCTCTGGGTCCCATAGCAGCTGCACCCACTGCTCCCACAGTAATTATGCCACTGGCTGGGGCCTCTCCAAAATGTGCTGTAGGGCCCAGCAAAGTCTTTTCCATTCCTGGTACAAAAAAAAGGAAGACTAGAAAGAGCAAACTAAGAACCAGGACCCGGATTCACACCACCAGATGTACTGCTCATACATCCGTATTTTACTGATATTTCCTTCTGCGCATGCATAGTAACTTTTTTATGCAATCCAGGTATCGTTTTGTGACGTAGATTGCGTATATGCAGTCTTTAAGACCGCATATACGCAATCTATGTAAAGAAACGATACACTGCAAATCTGCTAATTTTATGAACTTGCACTAATGGGCCCGATTCAGAAGTCCACATTCCGAGCACCCAATGCGATCGTACTGTGAATGCGTTCAGATGGCGGTTCCACATCGGAACACGGTGCATTCCTTGCCTTCTGTGCTGTAATGGTCTCCAACAACGGTCTCCAATGTGGTGTGCACATAGTGGGTGGGGGGAGATATGTAAATCATACAGCAAGGGAGGTGACATACGTGCAAGGGGCGTGTACATTTTAGGATCGATTGAATGCACGTAAAGTACAGAAGGACTTAAGAACAGCTGTGTGGACGGACTTATGGTTCCGGTCCAATGTATCCTTTGAACAGATTAAGGCAAATTAAAAAATACATCTAACTTTTATTTTTTTATTTTATGTTTTTTTTCATTATTATCCATAACCTACTTTTAAGCATATATTGGTTATTTGCTCATAAATAGGTAATTTCTGTGATAAAATGTTATGCATGCAAACAGGTAAAGGAAGACATATCTTATACCATATTAGTTCTCACAGTGCAGAACTTGGAATAATGTTGTAATTTACAGTAGATCCCAGAAGGACTGTATTTATTTACTAAGTGTGAACACAGGAATTTGCAACGTGACAAGGCTCAGTCATTAAAATAAAATGTTTTTGTAAAGCTGTTTATAGTGCAATTTTCTATGTTTTATATTCCAACATAATTGGGAAAAGAAATTAAATCAAGGTGAAAATAAAAGTCTATGGACCTGATTCATACTTAAGAAGAAGCTGAATCTCTGGACATGATTCACAATTAAGAATCTGCGTATTTTTAGGTGCGTATATTTAAGAAGCGATACACTGCGCAGGCGTAGTAACTTAATACACAATTTACGTTGGACTTAAGAACGGGACAGCTCTGAATCACCATTACGAACAAATTTCTTTAAAGTTCCTAGTGACTTAAGAATGAAGGAGCGTGCCAGGAAAAATTAAGAACGAAGATAAGAAGATTGGGTGGAGGGAGCCATTTAAATGAGGAAATCTGATGCAGTTAGGCAAAAACTTTTTAATTAGCCACCATACTCACACAACTACGAACCTAAAGATAAGGTAGCCCTATGGCATTCGTAAGTCGGTTAAGAAGCTGAAAACTGGAGGCGTGTCGGGGGAGTCGCCTTGCTACTTTTTGCATAAAATTTAAAACCAAAATCATTCTTAAGTGTGAATACGGTGCGTATTTTTAGGAATGGATAAACTGGCACAAAGTTATGCAGGGGATCCAGCTGTTATACACAGGAATCCATTAAGCACGAACTCCAACTCCATTTTTAGTGAGATAAGTAAGGAGGGGCGTGCCAGTCCTCTGTAAGAAGGAAATTAAGAAGAGTGGTTGGGGGAAGTATTTAAATGAGGCATTAAGGCCATGGTTTGCTAAGTACGAACGTACTTAAGCAACAGCATACGCACGGAAATTTAGCCTTAAAGATGCAGAATTCAGATAAAATACATAGGAACAAGGGGAATGTCATGGGGTTCGCGTTACCACTTAGGTGCTTATATTTTTGAATCCGTCTTTTTTCATTCTTATCTGTGAATCCGGTCCTATAAAATTAAGGATGGCTGAGAAATTTTAATTAACTTAACATAAAATACTAAAAATACTATCAAAATACTATCAACTATCAAAATAATAAATAGCTTATAAGGCAGATATAGGGGCTGATTCAGAGTTGCACTTCCACCTTTATTTAGGTACAAGTGTAGACCTGGGCAATACCATGTTGAATTTCAAGGGGAGGCAGATTTCAATTGTAAAACCAGAATTAAAATTAGGAGGTAAAGTTGTTTCTTATCACAACTATTTTAAAGAATAAACATAAAGCTGTGCAGTATTTTAGTTCTATGTGTAATAGTTATGTATTTTCCCTGCATGCAAATTGTATTTAATTAATCAACACCCCTTCCTTTGAAAAAATGGTTTAGCCGAGCTATACACTTGCACCTAAAAAAAAAAAAGGTGTAAGTGCATCTCTGAATCAGCCCCATACTGTAGAATTCTTGCTGTTAAAAGTAACATTTGAGTGATTTAGGCTATTTATAATAAATGATGGATACCTTTTTATTAAAACACTTTCTTAATTTTAAAATAAATGTCATGTTGTAAAAATAAGAAAGAACATATATTACACAAAGTATTTTTTTCCACAATAAATGTATCCATGAATTAATAACATATATTATAGAAATTATCTAATCATTGAATAATTTGAAAGGCTTGTATCTACTAAAATAAACAAAACTCTCCCTTCCTAGAACTAACACGCCCACAATGGAAATCTCTGGGACTCTTCCCAGCTCACCCTGAAGAATAAGTATCAGAATTCGTCTCATAGACTGCCACAGTGCTGGATTTGCTGTTTTAAAAGTAAAGCAGTATTGAAACATTGTAATAAGGAAAATCAATACAGATCAATATGACAGAAATATAATAATGGACAGGCATCTTAAGGACATTGCATTAAAAGGGAACAAGGCCCCCTAGGGCCAAAGTGATAAAAACGGTAGGCAGGGGGACACCAGTCATCATGCAGTTAATGGGGTTAAATTTAGGGGCGGGGAATAGTTAAGAGTTGGCAAGGTTGGGGTTGGTGGGTTGCATGTTATGGGTGGGGTCTGTGTAAGGTTATTAAAGGGGTGGATAGGAGGGGCTTAGGGTCCGTTTTCCTACTATAGTTTATTTGTGCTAGAAATGTAAATTTGTATTAACCTTTTTTCTTACAGACGGTGTATGGTGGGGCGGTAGCAGTGGGGAGCCAGCAATTTAAGTGTGGGGTATTTGGCGCATGGGGGAATTTGTTTGTTAGGGAGCGGGTGGGGGGGACCGGTCTGGCAACAAAGACGGCCCAGGATCGATGTGATGATACCATATCAGGGCAGTGGGGTCCTAGAGGAGCTGCCGCCTTCCAGGTGCTGGGGTGGTAGCTGTGAACGGGCGTCACAGGAGTGTTCTTGCTGGAAGACCGGTCTCGAGGGGGTGCCATGGTCAATTGACCTTGTTTTGAGTTTGGGTGGGTACTGTGTATGTTTGGGGGAGTAGGCTGAACCCCCTGCTGCTATTGGGCCACCTATTGCCACTTTTCTACCAAAACTCATAGTCATGCAAGTATCAAAAGTCAATTGGCTCATTAATATTTAATAAACCGTGTACCCTTTTGAACCACAGTCTTGGTGTCAGTGTGTTTATTTATTGGGTTTTGTAGCTGGAGGATGAATGGTGTCTCTTCTGCCGTTTAGCGTTTAACCACCAGTGCTCAAAATCTTGCATAATATACAGTTCAAAACATGGAAGGGGTAAGGGAGACCTCCAGTGTAAAGTGTGTGTGGGTTCATTTCAGGGTGTGTACTGCTCCACCCACAAATATGAGAGACTTAGGGCCAGATTTACTAAGATGCAGGTTTGAAAAAGTGGAGATGTTGCCTATAGCAACCAATCAGATTCTAGTTCTCACTTTCCTATTACATACTAGTGAATGTCAGCTAGAATCTGATTGGTTGCTATGGGCAACATCTCTACTTTTTCCAAACCCGCAGCTTAGTAAATCTGGCCTATTTGAACACAATTAACATGGAATAAAGGGCTTTATTATAGGTTCTGAAACCTATATTTCCCATCATAAAACATTGTTTTATTCCTTAATTTTGCTCAAATTAGAGCCTATAATAGTGCTCTATATCATATAGTGACACTATGATAGGGGATACTTTAAGCACAATTAAAGAGAACTTAAGAGCTTTATTATTGGACATAATAAATCACTATTAACCCTCAAAGTGTTCTACATACCCTATATAAAGATCTTTACCACTTTCCCATGAACTCACCTGCTTACGTCTGTCTTGTATGTGTTGCAGGCTCTAATCACTGTAAGTTAGCTCCCAGCAGCTGACATCACTTCAGCAGCACTCACAATACGGACACAGACATCTGGAAGGGTGGAACTGGCACTGGCAGTAGATGCGCTCTCCCTGCTCTGGTGCACCAGTTCTGACTTTTATACTGTATGACAGGCAGCACCCCAGCAATGTAGGAAAACAGTGACCATAGCAGAGAGAGTACCTCTTCAGGCCAGTGCCCCCTTTCAGTGCAGTGCCAGCCTTCCAGTAGATGTGTGCTCTCTCTTGGCAGTTCATTAGATGCAGCAATAATCCGGGAGTCTCCCGAACGTTCTGGATGTGCTGGCAAATATGCCTACTGGGCAGCTTGGTTTGCAAAATGAACATAAGGTAACATGCATGAAAACTCCAAACTAAGGACAGGATCCTGACCTCTATGCGTTTACCGCACACACGGAGGTCTGTCTTCATGGAAGAGGGTGTCACTTCCCTCTCTGTGCAGACTTTAGGTCACTTATGCTGCCATAAGGCACCCTTAAGTCACCCATGTGGATCAGCAGAACCACTAAAACCAGCCCACACTGTAAAATTGAAATGCTTTCAGAGTTTAGGCAGACAAAGGGCATGCACCACCCTGACGGACGGATTTCCAAGCGTGCAGAACAAATTCCCATATGCCTGGATTTCTGTACAATAACATCTGGTGTGTGCATGCGGACGGGGATATAGATCCGGCCCTAAGAGAAGAGCTGCTAATCTGCAAGAAAAGCACATTACTTAGTCAATAAAATTATAGAAGTAATAAAATCTAGAAGTTTAAAGATGATACACAAAAATATTTACTGTAGGCATAATTATTTTTTTAAATATAAAAGAAAAAGGGTCCTGGGACACCACCTTCACCAAGTTGTTAACTTGGTATCCTGAAAAATAAAAGGTCCAAATATTACAGTACTCACGGTCAGAAATGAATATAGCAGTGCTCCGATGGAGCTTTACTCATCGAGGGCTGGATCCAGACTTAAGTAAGTGCTTGAAATGAGTTACTCCTGGGCTAAACCATGTTGATTGCAGGGGAGTCATATTTCATCTGTTGTAAACAGTATTAGAGTTGAGAGGTGATGTTTCCCAGCCCAAGTCTAAATAACAGTGTGATAGTAAAGCTGGTCAGTATCTGTGTGCAGTAAACAATTCAAAGATATTTCCCTGCATGCAAAGAATACAATTAACTTGACTTCTCCTGAAATCAACATGGTTTAGCCCAGGAGTAACTCATTTCAAGGACTTCTTTAAGTCTAGATCCAGCCCTGAGTTCAGGAGAGTCTGGTCCGCTTATTTCCTTATGTAAGCTTTATTCCAAATCAATTCAAAATACTTTAAAGAGATTCCAAATGTCGCAGCTGAGATCCCTTTACCGCTCTATGGGCAGCGTGATCACAATCGGCGAGTTGGTATTGCCGGCAAACACTGTATGTGGTGCAACGAATACCTTACAAAAGCGGCAGAGGATATACCATGTGAGCCGCAGACCGTCTCTACGCATTTCGCAATCAGCTGATTGCTTCCTCAGGAGGGCATCATATAGTAAACGTGACCAAAACCGGAAGCTTTTTAAAGGGTGACCAAGGCATAATGGACCGGATTTACACTACCGGACGTATTGCATATACAGGCGGAGTTTACCGATATTTGAGACTGTGCATGCGTGGTATCTATTTTACGTAATCTACGTATCTTTTCGTTACGTAGATAGCGTATATGAGGTCTTATAGACCACATATACGTAACGAAAAGATACGTAAATTAAGTAAAAAAGATACTATGCATGCGCAGTCTCAAATATCGGTAAACTCTGGACGTATATGCAATACGTCCAGTAGTATGAATCCGGTCCAATAACAGTAATGGGTCTGTGAGAACTCCATCTAGTCTCACATTAACAAATAAATATGTTGAGGATCTCTATTGTAAAAATGAATACAAGGTACAATCCATACATCATCATTCATATAAAAAAAATCATATAAGAATGGACTAATGTAATACTCATAATAAATACATGTAAAAACAATAAAAACGTAAATTAATAAATTAGTAAACAATGTCGGTTAATGAATATACACAGTAACAAATTTTTGTATATAAAAGCCATAAAAAATTTTGTTGAATTTTTTTTGTCCATATGATTTTTTTATATGAACGATGATGTATAGCTTGTACCTTGTATACATATGTACAATAGGGATCCCCAACATTTTTAATGGACCCTTTGTCTGCTATGTATTTGATACTTGTGGGTGAAACTAGGACCCCTACACAAGGAGACCACTACAACCTAATAGCTAAGCGTTTTAAGGAAACTTTTCTTCTTTTTAATTTGACAATTATTTTTTCCCCATTGTTTAGTAACTTTAGTTCTATTACATTTTCTCCAAAATAATTCAGTCATTTACATTTTTCAAAGAAATCCGTTTCTCTGAGCTCACTTCCTCTTAAATGTTTTGGATGAATATGCCAGACAGGCTTTATGCTATTCATATGTACAAGCAGAGTAGACTCAGCAGGTTGCATCTACTAACTCATTCCATACTCTCAGTCTTATTATTGCTCCTCTCTGACCTGCCTTGTTCCTGATGATGTCATATCACATTTCAAATGGTTTTACATGAATCCCTTCCTTCAAGCCAAGCCTGTAAGATGATTATCACACCTCAATAAGACTCCCAGGAGGGCTCTTGGGAATCACAAGGATTTGCGGGTAAGAAAAGTGAAAACTAAGACTAGCTGTCAGATTTACGAGCGTATCAATAGGTACAGACCCATGAAGAGTTTATATATCTATGTCTTTACATTTGATATAGGCTAATACAAAGGGGTTGAAGTAAAATAAGAATTTCATTTTTCACCTACTTTGCGAAACATTTTTATTATAAAATCATAGCCAATGATCATCAAACCATAGAAAAAACCAGAGACAGCTGAAAGGTAATTTTTGTCTGTCTCTATTTCGGAAGACAGCCATTTTAGAATTTATTTTTTGTTTACCAATCAGCATACTTACCCATTCCTTTTCAGAAGCCGCCACCCACCAGACCCGTCGCACCCGCAGGAACACGCCGCAAACTGCAGACCCCACCAGAGAGAGGAGTAACGTCTCCGTGGATTTTTAGGGTTAGGTTCTGGGGAAGAGAGGGTAAGGGTATTGGAGGCTTAGGGTCAGGCTGCGGGGAGAGGAGTCTTAGGGTCAGGCTGTGAGGAGGGAAGTTTTAGGGTTAGGCTATGGGGAGGGGAGTCTTAGGGTTAGGTTTCAGGGAAGGGAGTCTTAGGGTTAGGCTCTAGGAAAGGGAGGGTTAGGGTCATAGAAGGGAAGGGTTAGGGCTAGCCTGCGGGGATTGGAGGCTTAGGGTTAGGCTATGGGGAGGGTAATCTTAGGGTTAGGTTTCGGGGAAGGGAGTCTTAGGGTCAGGCTGCAGGTAAGGGAGGGTTACGGTCAGGTTGTGGGGAAGGGAGGGTTAGGGTCAGGCTGTGGGGAAGTGAGGGTTAGGGACAGGGTTGGGGTAAAATTTATACTTACCATTTGGAGCTACGTTTTCGGTGCTCCGGCAATCAATTGCTTTGCTTCTTCAAATAGGGCCTTTTGAAATAGGGCTGTTCTCAGTGGAGACCCACACCCTCTCAAGCATATCTATATTGCATGTTGAAATACCAAGGAATACTCACTTGTGGTTGCAACACAGCCCATCTGTTGGAAGGTATTGGAAGTATCATTACTCTGAAGTCTCTTTGGGTCACAAATGTGTTCCGATATGTGAGGTCCCGAAGGCGAGTGTGGGTTCCCGCATAGAAAATCTGATTTTCAAAAAATCAGGTTCCTCCAAGCCAGTTGCGAACTGGCTGGAATTTCAATTAAATATGTCTCGATAGGGCATAGCAATCAATCCACGGAGCACCGAAAGCTCCGTTCTGCTGATTTGTAAGAAAAAATAGTCCCTTCCTAATTCTAAGCCTAACCTTCCCCTCTCACTACCCTATCCCTAACCCTCCTTTCTTGGCAGCCTGACCCTAACCCTCCCTCCCCTGCAGCCTGACCCTAACCCTCCCTCCCCTGCAGCCTGACCCTAACTCTCCCTCCCCTGCAGCCAGATAGTATCGCAGACGGCGGAAGGATAACAGTAATTGCGAAAAGTGAATGGGTAAAGTATGCCGAACGGCATACTCACCCATTCATTAAAAAAAGTAGAAAGCGGAAAGTATTCGAAAATGGGACATTCGAAAAGGAACTTTCGGATGTCCCATTTTCAGCAATAAGATTTTCGTACCGAAGAGTGTAACTGCCCTTAGGCAAGCGATCGATGCCTTGGCGGAAAAGGGACTCGATAACGTGATTTCTGCAAATTGAATCCAGAAGCAAATTGCAAATTGCAAAATCAAGTCCTGGCCAGTCCCTAGCAACACTAGGAAAAGTAGTGTTTCCAGGCGCGGGGCGGGACTTGAGTCGTGTTTTGCGTGAAACAAGAGATTTGCTGGCTCTCCCGGGATATCGGGAGAACTGCCTGAATTTTGGGAGTCTCCTGGATGTTCCGGGAAAGTCGGCGACCCTGGTTTAGTTTTGTGCAGATATTTCACAGATTTTTTTTTAAAACCACATGCTAAGTTGTACTGTTTTGCGTGAGTGAGTAAAAACGATACTGTAATCATATTATAATTTTTGGCGGCATTTGTAAGTGTACAAAAAGCAACTTTATCTGTTCCATTTTTTTTCCGTGTATTTTTTGGTGCTCTTATTTCATAAATGTAAACAATTCGGGAGACAGATTTATTCGCTTTCATGTATCTCTTGGCTAAACATTAGAAATGAGTGTTACTTTCCTGTTATTTCTGCTCTCTTTGTTATGATACACTATACGGACATCAAAACACTTTTATGTCACTCCCATATATTTGTTTTACATTGATTTTTTTATGTGACCAGTAAATAGTACAAATATTTATTTTACATATTTAACAAAGGAGACACTGTTTGGCTTCATTGCCGTTTAGAATATTAAATATTTGTCAGAACATAATTTTACATTTACGGTGCAATATGTTATTTTTTATTTTTGTGTCAATGCAGTGCTTTATGTTTTATATCCGTTATGTATGTAATGTATAAAAGGAGATTTATTATTAGTGTCCAGGTTTATAGATGGAATGTATTCCAAACAAGTTTAACTCATCAAGGAACAAAAGACAGGTCCGGTGCTCCAAGCATACATTATATAACACTGTGTCAGCACATATAAAGAAGGTTTAGTTCACAATATTGGGTTAAGCTCACCTGCCCAGTGTCAATGCACCTCCTGTAGGGGAGTCCCTATCCCTTTTCTATATGTGTACTCAGGATGTCTGTAGTAATACACTCCTGCCATTTGAACAGTGTGCAGTGGCCATATTAGGGAGGGGGTCAGGCTCCCAAAGTAAACTAGTAACAGTAACAAGAAAACACATAGCTCCTGAGTACACATATAGCAAAAGGATAGGGACTCATCTACAGGAGGTGCCTTGATACTGGGCAGGTGAGCTTAACCCTATATAGCTATATTGTGACCTAAACCTCCTTTTTATGTATGTGCTGACATATACTGTAATATAATGTTTGTTTGGAGCGCCTCTCTTTTGATCCTTGTAGTTACACAGTGGTCACGTTGGTCCTTGGCTGCACCTCTCTATTTATATATACACTTGCACACATTTCATATATTTGAATAAAAAGTGCGGCTATTTTTAAAGGGATAAATCACTGCGAATTAGCTTAAAATTGCCACAATTTATATTCAAATATCGCTGCTGCCTATGACCCGTAGTGTAAAAAATATACGTAAATAATTAACCCTATAATAAACCCTTTATTAAGGTTCCATTGCAAGTAATAATTCCCTTCTTGACTTGCACTTTTACAACATCTGAAGTGGTGAAGGCTGACTTTGCCTACCCTAAACTATGTAGGGTTATTAAAATGTAATTTAAGCTCTGTACTTGTACATTTTTGTACCTAGGTCAAAATTTGCCACCCTCAAACTTTCCAGCAATTGCAATGGTGAAAACAGGACAAATAAGCCAAACAATGGTCCTCACGTCCCTATGATGTGAGGACAACTGTGCCTTGGGTGCCAAAAATATTCAGGAGACGTCATGTCCTTCTACCTGGGAAAGCTGAGTAGTAAGAACACTAGTGTAAAGATAGCAGACTGGAAATACACTGCAATTATCAACATCTGTTCTTGATCAGCGCTATCAAAGAGCAGCACTAGCAAAATGCATCTCAACTGGGAGATTTAAACTAATTATGGCAGAAGTTTATCTCATATGTAAATCATTTGTCAGATTTAGGTGTGACAGAGAACTCTTACTGTTAAACAAATGGACCTTTGAAGTCACCTAGCAGCTGTCTTTATTGGCTGTAAATTAGTAGGATGCTGTGTGTATTGGCTGGTGGTTACTAGGATGCTGTCTGTATTGGGTGATGGTCATTATGATGCTCTTTGTGATAGGCAATGGTTATTAGGATGCTCTCTGTATTGGCTGGTGGTCATAAGGATGCTCTCTGTATTGGCTGTTGGTCATAAGGATGCTCTCTGTGTTGGGTGATGGTCCCTAGGATGCTCTCTGTGTTGGGTGATGGTATCTAGGATGCTCTCTTCATTGAGTGTTTGAACTAATATGCTCTCTGCAATGTATAAAAGTCACTATACATCTTTGTATGCTCTCACTAAGGTTGTTTATTCTGTTGCAGGTGCAATATTAGGACATCAGATGTAATGATACAGTATGCTAATCCCAATAGCCTTTGATCTGGGTCCACCTGTAGTTGATCCCACTAACATGGGGTCACTTGCAGAATTTTTCCCAGGGTCATTTCTTTCATAGAAACAGTGGTTATGTCTGCAGTGTGGTTGTGCAACAGCTAACAGCCATACAGATACAATGGTGAAGGAACGATGCTAGCGCTGTTGCGGAACTTCGGCCTTGATTATGTCACCCTGACTGGGTTTAGCATCAGAATAGATTCCCCCGGAAAAGGTTTACTCTGTACGTAAATAGATGTTTCAGACAATACAAAAGAGACTTACAGGGCCCGATTCAATTGCCAGCGATATTTTAAAAAAGATTGCGTCGGAAAAAATACGACGCCTTCGCGGGCAATTGAGCGGTAAAAATTTGGTGATTCAATTATTTTTTTACCGCTGCGCTAAAACAGCAGCCAGCGGAAAAAAAATAACCAGAGAAAAAAAAAATCTCTCTGTTAACGCCGCAAATCACCTCCTGCTAGCAGGAGGTGCCCGGC
>WWET01000570.1:108955-124599 GCA_011038615.1 Limnodynastes dumerilii | reverse complement strand
CCCCCCCCCCCCCCAATAAATATAAGATATATTTTGCATCATTACAAAAGTAAGACAACAAAAAACTAAATAGAAAAAGCAGGAATTTTGTTACATGTTAAAACAAATACGGCGGTTAAAGTCACAGGATCCGACAGGAAGATTGCAAAAAGATTAAATAGCTGTCTATAAAAGAAGAATTCTGACACAGAGTGGAACCAGTCTGGGATAAGAAAATAAAATAAGATAGCAAAAAGGATGGAAGTATTATCTTCTCTGCAGAATAATGAGGCTCACATAGAAAGGGAGGAAGCTGGTTATACTGCCCGAATTACAAAGATCTTGTCACTAAAGTCTGGTGTGATAAACCACTGCAGGGGCGAAATTGCTGTCGCCAGTCTTATAAACTTGCACTTTTGAACTGTGCCGTTGAGTCTGGCCATAGAAACCCACAGGAAGATGGAAAGAGAATAACAGAGCCTTTGATGTTGCTAGGGTGTAAATAGGATAGAAAGGGAGAAAATAAGCAGCCACAGTGCCTCACTGTCTTCTGTACTACATTAACTTGAAACAGTGGGCAAGCAAAAAACAGAAAGCAAAGAGGCATGACAGAGACGACACAGGAGTGGATGAGAGATTTCAGAAAATTGGTTAAAATTACAGCATTCAGGTTTTTGTTGACATATCAAAGGTGAATTCAGCCTCTACGATATCGTCTGTGCTGCCGCCGAGAAGGAAAATCACCTTTGATACAAAGGTAACATTATGCTGCCAGGGCCGTGCAGCAAAGATCATTTTGGAATTAGAAATACTGTGTGGCCTTTCCAAGACCCGCAGAACAGTCACATTTATACAAGAATAACTTTCTTTCATGTGCTCAACAACCAAATATTAAAAGCTTTGATGTTTCCTGTAATTATTAATAAACACTGGGCACTTTGTAGCCTATGAATCATGGGTTTGATCAGAAATCTATAAGAAAAGATGCTTCATATATATATATATATATATATATATATATTTCATGTCTGTCAGTGGCAAACGCAGGATTTTTAAAAAGAGGGGTTTCCGAATGTTTGTAATACATGTGGGGTATATCAGGGATCAGGAAAAATTACTTCACTGAAAGGGTGATAGATAAATGGAATATTCTCCCATCTGAGGTGGTTGAGGCCAATACAGTAGAACAATTTAAACATGCCTGGGATAAATATAAGGGTATCATAAATTGTAACCCCAATTGAGGGTAAATAGGGTCAGTATAGTTTTCAATAAACAAATGGGCAGACTAGATGGGCCATGTGGCTCTTATCTGCCATCACTTTCTATGTTTCTATGTTCTATGTAGGAGATGGCTCACTATATACAGTACATGTGGTATATATTCGGTGTCTGTTGAAGACGCACAATAAAAAGTACATGTGGGGAAATAAGGGACATGGTAAGGTATAGCCTATGATATATATGGAGGGTCTATGGTGTACCACATATGTGCCATCTTAAGGCCAGATTTACTAAGCTGCGGGTTTGGAAAAGTAGATATGTTGCCTATAGCAACCAACCAACCATTACATACAAGAGAATGTCAGCTAAAATCTATGGGCAACCTCTCCAATTCTCTATTTCTGCAGCGTAGTAAATCTGGCCCCTAGACTCCTTATCATCCTCACATAGAACCGGATCCAGAACGTCAGGGTACTCATGTAATCTGCATGCGCAAGTCTGGCTTTGAAAGCTTGCTGCACATGCACACGCCAGATATTACGCATCAGAATTCTGAAGTATGAATGGCTGTCTAGCGCCAAAATATTATTACTTTCCATTATCAGTTGAAATATACAGAGCATTGTTAATCTGCTGGTTTATCCTATAACTGAGTTGTAAAATGTTAGCCTCATTCTGATGTGTGGTCACTGCCATGGGTTGGATATTATACTATGGTAGATTTGCTATAATAGCGTTTCCCTCTTGTTACTATTTCTGTGTGAATACTTGATACAGATTTAAACCCCTAGTATTTGAAATGATTAGACATCATCACTAATAATATGGATCATTCTGTGGTCACATAGGTATTCAGGACCAGAACTAGGAGCTTATTGCAGACATATGGAGGGCGTCTGTACATCCACCCGCTCTTACATTCTGAACGTGAGTGGAAAGGGGACTCCTAACCTACCTTAATTTGTCTGCACATGAGAGTAAACATGCGGACAAGACAATCGTATGTAAGGGCTAAACCCATACCGTACAATTTAAATAGTTAGCTGTGTGTATAAACTATGCACAGAGGTCTGGCACACAGAGGCGAATAAATACCCCTTGTCCAGGAGGGCACCCGCCAGCAACGTCAGCCAAAGGGGGGCGCCGCCCGGCGATGACACCTTGGCTAAGAGGTAGTATCGACTACTAGAACCATTGAACAGTTATTTCTACAGTGGTTCTCCTTTTCAGGTCATTTTTTTAGCTGTACAGGGCCGCAGTCTCTGGTATTCATCCATTGCCAGTCCAATGCTCCAATTATGCTAGATGACAGCCTTTTGGTTTCTCCTCTGTATCCAATAAATGGCTGAATTTCGAGACAACTTATCGATGCAAGGAAGAGGTAGGCCAGACGTGCAGTCTAAGGCCAGATTTACTAAGCTGCGGGTTTGGAAAAGTAGATATGTTGCCTATAGCAACCAACCAACCATTACATAGGCGTCCCCTTGGCCAGGATGGCACCCGCCAGGAACGTCAGCCAAAGGGGGCGCCGCCCGGTGATGACACCTTGGCTAAGAGGTAGTATCGACTACTAGAACCATTGAATAGTTATTTCTGCAGTGGTTCACCTTTTTCAGGTCATTTTTTAGCTGTACAGGGCCGCAGCCTCTGGTATTCATCCATTGCCAGCCCAATGCTCCAATTATGCTAGATGACAGCCTTTTGGTTTCTCCTCTGTATCTAATAAATGGCTGAATTTCGAGACAACTTATCGATGTAAGGAAGAGATAGGCCAGACGTGCAGCCCTCACCCTCCCCGCCCACTTCACAACACCCCCCCCTGAGCTTTAAAGTAGCCTCCTGGAATGTGGGTGGATTAAACACCCCAATTAAACGCAAAAAAGTTAGTACTCATCTCAAACAATCTGGTTCTGATATAGCGTTTCTACAAGAAACTCATTGGAAGGAGGGGGAACGAGGTACTTTAAAGGACTCATGGATAGGGGAATGCTTATCGGCTCCATTTCGTGCGACTTCTGTATGTTATCTACCCATCTTTGATGGTGGAATGGCTGGAGGCTGTGACCCTTTGACTTCTCAAAATTTTGTTACCAATAATTGACCTTGCTTGCATTTTTACATTTGCATTGATAGAATCTATTCTGTTAATTCTTTTTGATGTTGACACTAGATTGATCTTATGTACACTATGTTGCCACTGCTGTTATTATATACAGTTTCATGCTTATGCTTCAATAAAAACTTATATATAAAAAAAATATATATATATATTTGGTATATTCAGTTTTGCTCATGTACCTTATGTTATGACATAGAAAATGACCATGTAAAATTGTGTAGACAACATTTGTATGACATATGATACTCCCTGTGCTGCTTATTTGTACTTAACATATTTATATGAACCTTATGTAACCAGTCATGCGTGAGCCCACTCACTGAAATATCATAAAAAGAAACCCACGTTTAGTGGATCTTTGCCTTAGACAGATGCAGAACCGTCCCTTTCTCTCAATGCTACACACTGTCCCTAAATACTTCTCATTGCTTTGAGTTATAGCTATAACTCCATTTACAGACCCCGAATACGCCCGAAGTAAATACATTTTGATGAAGCGTCTTGTATAATGGACATTTCTCCGTGGAACTAATGGCAACGCCTTGTTTTGTCCTGATGTCTACGTGTTAAGGGATCTGTTTTGATTGTCATTTATGAGCATGCAAGAATAAAGAACTGCAATGCCTCAAGCAATCAACATGTATATATTTTAAGGGGTTTACAATCCAAAAGGAAATGTTCATAGCAGAAGAGTTATTCATAACTTCATTTTAAATCTCTGCCTAATATCATACCAAGAAAGGCTAGAGGAACTAAACATGTGTAGCTTGGAGCAGAGAAGGGAGAGGGGAGACATGATTGCAGCTTTCAAATACATCAAGGGTTGTGACCGGCTAGAGGATGGTAGCATTTTTCAAAAGAAAAGGTGTAATAGAACACGAGGGCATGGATACAAACTGGAGGGTGGTAGATTCAAAGGAAATGTGTGGAAAAATTACTTCACTGAAAGGGTGATAGATAAATGGAATATTCTCCCATCTGAGGTGGTTGAGGCCAATACAGTAGAACAATTTAAACATGCTTGGGATAAATATAAGGGTATCCTAAATTGTAAACTAAATTGAGGGTAAATAGGGTCTAGGGTCAGTATAGTTTTGAATAAACAAATGGGCAGACTAGATGGGCCATGTGGCTCTTATCTGCCGTCACTTTCTATATTTCTATGTAATATCCCTGTAGAATGGAAACCTGTTGTCGTTTTGTCGATCTCTATTTAGTAAACGATACAGCCGGCAATATAATGTCTGTTCCATCGTTTTGGACAAGATTGCGACTGAGAAAAAATATAATTCGGCACCACTACATTGGTGAAAGTTTGAATTACAATTACTGTACCCATCTGCTCTCTGCTTCCCTGGCTAGTGGTAACTATTAGGGTTAGAGATTAGGATTATATATTAGGGTTATGGGGGTAGATCCAGAACTATGTACGCTAGTGTATTTATGTTAGCCAGAGACGTTAAAACGCTACTTTGCATGTACTGCGCATGCACGCGGCAGATGTTACGTCACGTAATTCTGAACGTACATACCAGACTACTATCAACAGCGTAACTACGAACAAAGGGGCATGCCAGCCATACGAGACCCAGAAATGCGCTTCGGAGGCGGGGCGGGGCATTTAATTCATACAGTATGGTTGTGCTTAGGCGTGTAAGTACGTGCAGCCATTACAGCCGACGGGAGTTGGAAAAGTTAAGGTAGGGTTTGGAAAGCGTAACACGGCTAAACTATGTACGGCCGAGGGGAGTGCACAGTAATTACGCTACGCTAGGAAACGTAATGGAAACGTGGCTCTGGATCAGGCCCATGGTTAGGAATGAGGATTAGGATTGGGTTTAGGATTAGGGTCATGGATAAGAATTAGTGTTAGGAATGAGGATTAGGATTGGGGTTAGGATTAGGGTTATGATTAGGAATTAGTGTTAGGAATTAGGATTAGGACTAAGGTTAGGGTTAGGAATTAGGGTTAATTTAAGGATTAGAATTAGGGTTAGGGATTAGGGTTATGGTTGTTACTGGTTAATTGCAGGAGTACTGGGGTTCCTGTTTTGTATCTGTGTGAATTCCCCATAACTTGCCAGCACATGGATTCAGTTAATTACTTAATTACTTTTATTAAAGCCTTTGCATTTATTTCATACTGTCGCCATACATATAATCCTGGCTTCCAATCCATAGTTTAGCTGCAAAAGGATGAACTGGTTGAAAAAACAAATCCATCCTTTGATGAACATAAGCATGTGCGTGACTTCTCTCCAGTGATGGACGGTCCTCATATGAAATGATTCCCATAACATCTTGCTTCTAATTTATTTTCCTTGTATGTTGAGATGATGAAGATATTTCATCACTCGTGATTTACAGTTCTCCATAAATAACATTAATGAACTTCATACTTGTGGGTTAATGTATATAAACGTTCCTGCTCAATATATTTATTGTGCTTTGTTTAAGCTTCTACTAAAATATGAATAACCCACTTTTATGAACAGAAGTACAACTGTAGTAAAGCATTTTAATAGATCTAAAGCTACTTGTGTAGTTTATTAGATATAAGAATGGCTTATTAACTAGGCAATCTCTTGCTAGCAAAGCTTCCATGGTGGGTGGCCCCAAGCTTTTGGGTAGATATAGCTGTCCCATAAGTCCCCACAGAAGCTTTAAGGGAATTTCCTAAGGAAATATTTATATTTTGACTCATGTTTAGAGACAGGGACTGTTTAAAACTCATTAGTATTTAGAACTGCACCAGGACTATAATGTATTGCCTGTGTTATATACAATATACACATGTAGAGGCTGACTCAGTGTTGTAACTAATTTAGATGCAATCTTCTGTTAAAATCAAATGCAATTCCTGCTACTGTAAATGTGTGTGATGCTTTTACGGACCTGATTCAGACTTAAGAAGGAGCTTGAAAATAAGAGAGGAAAGTTACTCCTGGGCTAAACCATGTTGATTGCAGGGGAGTCATATTTCATCTGTTTTAAACAGTATTAGAGTTGAGAGGTGATATATCCCTGCATGCAAAGAATACAATTAACTTGACTCCCCTGAAATCAACATGGTTTAGCCCAGGAGTAACTTTCCTCTCATAGGACCGGATTCACAACCCTGAAATGTTATACTTACGTGCTTATTTTTCCTATTATAGCCACTATGCATGCGTAGTAACTATTTGACGCTATCTACGTAGCGTTTTGTTATGTAGATTGCGTACATGCGTAGTAGCTAGAATCTGAAAAATAGGCACGTAAGTAAAACATTTCGGGGTTGTGAATCCAGTCCTTAATTTCAATTTCTGAATGAGGTCCTTGGACCCTGTCCCTGGACTGGCGTGCTATTAATTGGCGGCAACACCAGAAATTTCTAACATTACCCCAAGCGACACCAATGTAAACCTTTCCTTGCCTTACTTTCCAAATAGTTCCTAAATAAAATATCTAAACAACAGACAAATCTGAAGTCCACTGTGGTCTCTGTGTGGAGCAGAAAAAATACATGGAAAAATAAAAATAGTTGCTTATTTTTTTTAAAGTAAAGATTATGCCAACAACAATAACAATTCTGAAATGCTGTTTATATTTGCTAGATTCCAATTGTTCTTTAAGTGCATTTAAATCGCCCTGATGAATCGCAGTAATCAAAAAGAATTCTTTTGAAGCAATGCGTTGAATAAATATAATTAGATGATTTAGGTAATTTTACAGCTGATAAATTTGAAATAAAAATGCTTGTTATTTTCTTTCTTTCTGAGTTTGTGGCACCTGCTATTCTGTGGATGCAGTGGAGTCTTCCCCAGCCCACCAGTGGCTGTGCAGTGCGTCAACCATACTATCTTCACAGATGCTCAGCTATGTGCCATTACCTACTGTACTGTACTTATGACTCTGGTGGTCAGAGTTACTTAGCTGCGGGTTTGGAATAATGGAGATGTTGCCCATAGCAAACAATCAGATCAGCAATAATAAAGCAGTCAATGGTTGTTGGCATTTATGTGCAGCTATGAGCATTGTTTTTCTTCCTCTAGAGCAGTGCTCCTCAACCAGTGTGCCGAGGCACACCAGTGTGCCACAGGATATTGCTAGGTGTACCACATTGCAATGCCTCCATAGGAGAAAAAGCACTGGAAGATCTTGCTTTAAGGAAATAAATGGGATACTGGGGAGGCTTCAGACACATGAATGGGGACTACTAGGGAGGCTGGAGACACATGATTGGTGATACTGGGGAAGCTGGAGACATGATGGAGGCTACTGGGGAGGCTGAAGACACATGAATGGGGGCTACTTGGGAGGCTGCAGACACATTATTGGGGGCTGCTGGGGAGGCTGCAGGCACATGAATGGGGGCTACCGGCTAACATAGTTAAATTAGTAATAAGAAAAAAAGTTATTAGCTGCGATGTTAAATTTAACAAATAAAAAATAACAATTAAATGTAATTTCTCTGTATGAATTTAGTAATTCCTGCTTTTTTTGTTTATTTTGCTTTTGGTGTGCCACGGAATTCTGGGAAGGGCTTAGGTGTGCCAAGGGGGAGAAAAGGTTGATGAGCACTGCTCTAGAGCAGGGGTAGGAAAACTTAAACACTCAAAGAGATATTTGGACTCGTTTCCCCCTAAAAAGAAAACCTGGGGAGCCACAAAACCCTTTTGATATCTAAAATGAAGGTAACACTGTATATATTTTTTACCTTGTATATGTGTTGCATTTATGAAATCAATGAACTGCTACAGAGAAAACATTATATTTCTGCATGCAACAAAAACATTTGTGTCCAGTCAGCCTTATACCCCCTACTTTCTGTCCAGTCAGCCTTATTGCCCCCTCCTTCTGTGTCCAGCCAACCTTATTGCCCCCCTCTTTATTTGTGTTCAGTCATCCTCACTGGCCCCTTCTTTTGTTTGTTCAACCAGCCTTATTACGGACCATGCCGGACCGGAGGGAGCAGAGTCTAACCCCACCCGGTATTCACCAGAGCCCCTGACGGTGGGCATGGATTTGGCTGCAGGCAAGAGGCAGGTTGCGGCCCTATGACCAAGCGCTCAGACACAGAGATGGTGAGGCGGGATCCACGGAGAGCAGGAGTAGTAGTTGCAGGCGGAGGAGACACTGCGGCTGAGGCTAGATATGATGATAACTGGATCTGTGCAGGAACCAGGAAACACAGCAGTACTGTAACCGGGGATGGTGAGACACAGGAGCTGGACACCGAGAGAGAGGCAGGAACCAACGGAAGGTAACTGGAAGCACAATGAGAAGCTGGAACAGAGTAATGGAGCACAACCAGGAACCAGGGAGCCAGAACACACGAGAGAGCTCGAGGACACGAATCAGCAGACATAGACAATCTGTTGTTCTGTCAAGGCAGTGATGTCAGACAGGCCTTTAAATAGTAGCACCTGTGATATACCTGCAGCAGAAGTGCACACCAGAGGGTCTATTTACTAAACGCGATTTTTTCATTGAAAATCAAATCGCAGCGTCTCGCCACGATTTTTATGCGATTTGCAGCGTGAATTCACGGAATTCACAAAGCTGCGATTTTAATGCGATTTTTTTAAACTCTCACGAGATGTTGTGAAAAAGGGTAAACGAGATGCTGTGAGTTTGAAAGGGTTAAATCGCGGTGCTTTTCTATTGAGAAGCACCGCCATTTATCCTGGACAAAATCGCGGCAACTCGCGTGAGTTTAAAAAAATCTTCCCTTGCAGCATGCTTGAAAGCCTTAGGCATGCTGTGCTGGTAGAACTACATGGCTAAGCATTGCTTAGCCATGTAGCTGTATCAGCATCAGGATGCTAAGGTTTGTAAGCATGCTGCGCTGTGAGCTGTATGTAACAAAAAATAAGTGTGTGCAGAAAAAATGACAATAAACATTACCATGTGTACATGTATAAGAAACCCTTTTCCCTAACTAATATTACACCCTAATGTGTCCACTAACCTCCATTGGTCCCGTGTCCTATGCTAAGTGTAATGCGATGTATAGTGTCATGTGTAAAAAAGTAATAAAAATCTTTTGGACTCACCGTTTGCGGTCATCTTTTTTGGGAATAGTTGCTTGAAGTGTTGAATCTTCTTAGGTGAAGTATTCGACTCTCGCCAATTTAGGAATTTCCTCTTTTTTATCCCTTCAAATGCAACCCCCCCATGTTGGCCACGCCCCAAATACAGTACTGGGGCGCTGCAACATACCCGTGCTCCGGGCACCATGGCAGCTAGCTACACCTCTGGTCACTAGGGGGCAGCCTTTTATTTAAATGATGACGTCAGGTACACTCTGGCCTCATGGATAATAAGAAAGGAGCTTCTCAGCATCCTTTTTGGAAAAGACGTCCACAAACTGAGCATAATCTGGAGGTAGACCCGGAAGCCGATTTTCTGAGACAGGAGATTCAGAAGTGTAAGTTGCTATGGGTAACTGGGCTGGAGGTGTGACTCGAAGTAGACAGGACACTCGGATCCCCAGGATAACACTTGCAATTTGTGCCAATCCAATGTGGGTGAGTGTAGCCTTAACCAGGCTAAACCCACGACTACTGGTCAAATGGCAGATGGTACAACAAGAAATGAAATCTTCTTGGTGTGTAAGGTTCTCACTTGAAGGCGGAGAGGGACAGTGCTCCGCTGCAATGGGTTGGAACCTATTCGGGTACCGTCAATAGCAGACAGAGTAATAGGTTTGTCCAAAGTTGTGGTAGGAAGGCCTAACTCAGTCACAGTTTCTGCAGAGATGAAATTACCTGCAGCACCACAAAGGCAGTGAGGACATGAGAGTGTTCAGCATGTAGTAGGATCACAGGCATGCACAGAAGCTGGTCCAAACATCCTGAAGCGACAGGGAGCTGTAAAAAGAACCTAGTTGAAGCTCCCTGGGAACAACTAGGTGCGTGTGTATCCTGGATGCTTGGGACATGCGTCCCTGAAATGTCCAGGATCAGCAAAGTATAAACATAAACGATTATTCCTTCGTTTTTCCAACTCCTGAGGAGAAATGTAAGAGTGAGCCAATTGCATTGGTTCCTCCGATGGAACAACAGCAGGAGGTAAAAGAGGTGGTGGAGAAAAAGGGACCTGGAACCGGGGGGGCCAGACGTGGGAAGACTTTACGAGCACGAGCCTTTTCACGGGTACGTTCTTGGTACCGTATATCAATGCGATTGCAGAGGGAGATCAAATTGTCCAGAGTCTCAGGGAGTTCCCGGGCAGCTAGCTCATCCTTTACCCGGTCAGCCAGACCTTGCCAGAAGACAGCGATGAAGACCTCGATTCCAGTTCACTTCAGAATCCAGTATGCGGAATGTTATAGCATACTGACCAATAGTATCAGAACCCTGGTGCAGCTGAAGTAAGCTGGAGGTAGCAGATGAGACTCTTTCAGGCTCGTCAAAGGTTTTACAGAATGCATCCAGAAAGCCTGAGTAGTCGTTGACTAGTGGTTTTTTACGTTCCCATAGAGGAGAGGCCCAGGCTAGGGCTTGAACCGATAACAAAGAGATTAGATATGCAACCTTCGTATGGCAAGTAGGAAAATCACCAGGAGACAGTTCAAATTGAATAGAACATTGGTTCAAGAATCCCCGGCAGGTCTTGGGGTCACCTGTGAACTTTGCTGGAGTCGGGAGACGCAGTCTGGGAGATGAAGGTGTGGCTACAGGAGGTTCCGGCTGGATGACTGGAGGAGTGGTAACAGCGGCTGCAAAGGAATCCAGACGGCCTGACAATTGCTGCAGGTATTGCACAATCCGACCATGGTCCTCACCTTGCTTCTCCACAGCATCACTAAGTTGCTTCAGTTGGAAGGTAGAAGGTCCCACAACAGGATCTGACATGATGGTACACGATGTATGGTCAGAACAAACTGTCACTCACCAAGCTCAGTGCCGGTCTGGAAACGGACCATGCCGGACCAGAGGCGCAGAGTCTAACCCCAAGCCAGGTATTCACCAGAGCCCCTGATGGTGGGGATGGATTTGGCTGCAGGCTAGGGGAAGATTTCGGCCCTCTCACCAAGCACACAGACGCAGTGACAGTGAGGCGGCATGCACAGAGAGCTGGAGTAGTAGTTGCAGGCGGAGGAAACACTGCGGCTGAGACTGGATATGATGGTAACTGGATCTGTGCTGGAACCAAGAAACACAGCAGTATTGTAAAAGAAAGAAACAGAGATCTGCGCTTAAATCTCTAAACACCCCGTTAAATATCGGCAAGCATATGACATAAACAGTGAAGCACAAGAACATAAAATTGTTTTTAATAACTATCAAAAGTAAAAAAGTAAAATAACCACTTGCTGATGGAAACAAATACACACATGTGTATGTGCTAACGATGATAATGGCATAGATGTAATAGCCCTGAAAGTTCAGACAGCCGGTATATACACAAAGCAATCTATACAATTGTGTGTAAGATGATAACACACTGCTCAGGCTTCACATTACAGTTACTGTAACATCAAATAGTCAATAATAAGCAAGTCAATGTTGCAATTGTGGATTACAATATAAAAAACGAGCAAGAAAATCTTTCCTGCAAGACTTCATAAGAGAGACTCGCTGAGGCACTTGAGTTCAATAGGCACATTAATTGAATACCGCTGATATTGGTGCACAGTTGATGTTAATAGTGGTCTCTAGTTAGGCAAATGCAAGCTCGTGGCCTCCTGTGCAGAAAGACGGGGTGTTTAGAGATTTAAGCGCAGATCTCTGTTTCTTTCTTTTATCAAATTCCTTTGGGACCACACCACCCAATTCTTGCGATTATCCCTACTACCCCCGTTATTTATTCACTTACCTATTTTCTGTTTATCTAATTGGGTATTTATACATTATATATTAGCACACTATTAGCCTTAAGCGCTCATCAATTCTTTGTATACCAGGGTTCACACCTTTTGCTGTTGTGACCCAAGTTGAGACCCTTGCTAGTTACTTATTGTGGGACTTTTTTTCATTTTTTTCATTAATTTACACCTTCACACGAGCGAGCCACTCTTGTCCAGCCTCCATAGTTCTGTCCCTTTTTTTCAGCCTCCATATTTCTTTGCCTCTTATTCTTTCTTACCTGGTTCTCTCTGCTTCCCTTCCTCTGCAGCGCTCTGGAGGCACAGGCTTCATCGCACAGCATGAAGGTTCCGGATCCTGATTTGCTCCTGGGTCCCTGGAGACGGCTGGGACCCTGAAACTCTCCATATTCCTTTATCCTGATCAGGAAACTCTCATTGGGGAGCAGTTTGCATGTGGTAATAGCCTCATCTCCAGGCTGCCACCGCCACCATTTTCTTACAAAGCTCACATTAGGGGGGAGTTCATTACATGTTTGACCACATACAGCAGGATCGTTTTCAAGTTGATAATTTTGTATGGCCCACGTGTGATGCTATAAATATCCAAATGGCCCTTGGCAGAGAATGGTTCCCCGCCCCTGATCTACAGTTTCAATCTTATATATTGTATTTAGGGCTCTATTTACAAAGATCGTTTTCATATGATAAAGCCCATTTTCGAGTGAAAACGGGCTTTATCATATGAAATTGAAGCTATCCATATTTACAATGCCACGATAGCAATAACGGTCCCGATCGCCGTCCCACTCTAATGAATGCGGGGCAACATTTACTAAGTGTCAGAAATAATTTTAACAATCCGCACCGACATGTTAAATAATCTGAAGATGGCGTTAGGGTAAGAATTCCAATGGTCTCCCCATGTACCCCTCTTTTCCTCCTCCTAATATCTGTTATTAGTGGAAGGAAGAGGGGGGCACATGTCGGGAGGCCGCTGGAATACAGTTAAGTAAAAAAAAAAAACATTAAAATCTAAGTAAAAAAAAAATGTAAAAATATAATATATTAACTAGTTTTAATAAAATTCTATATAATAAACCTATTCAATGAAAAAAACACAAAAAAATACAAAACCGAAGCTTTAAAACTTACCTGACCGGGCGCGTGTTTGGCTCTGATTCCGGCGCATGCGCAGTGATTTTGCCTTTTGAGACTTGAAATTTCAAAGCCCCAAAATGCATCTACTGCGCATGTGCCGGGACTCCATAGCCAAACGATGTCAGCGAAAGGCTCGCTGACCATCATGGGACCTCGCCGGAGGGGTAAGTATTAATAAATACTCCCCGCGGTCCTGCGAGGTGCAGCGAGCATAGTTGCTATCATTAGAACTCAATGCGCTAATGATAGTAAATAGAGCCCTTAGTATTTTGTATTTCTACAAATGGGACTGATGTTGTTTACTTACTGTATCTATCTATCATATCATCTATTTTGTCAGCATTCCAGGGAGACAACACCATCAAATTATATTCTGCCCAACTGTCTTTGATTGCTTCCGTTTTATTACACACAGATTCTTGGGAGCGTCTATTTAAGATTGATGTGATATGACCGTATAGGAGAAACATTTGTTGTGGTTTTGTGGTACATCGGATACAAAAAGGCAATAACGTCCATTTCCCACAGTCTGTGGGAATAGCACATTAAATACTGTCCTGACAAATTACATCTTTACCAATGATACCATAAAGAATAGTCAATAGAAAGGAATTTACATTTTCAGTGAAACATATTATTACAGGTACAATAAACTATATTAATTGACCTATTATAAAATCTATTAATATCATGATGTGAATTTAGGTTCAGTACAGCACACAGTATAAGGAACATTGCTGGCCACTCATTAAACATAAAACCACAAATATAATGGTAGCTTTTGCAAAGTTCAAACAAAATCAAGATTTTCCCTACTGAGTAAATATTAAACTTCTTTATAAATATACAGATTTTAGCAGACCTACTTGTCCATTCTGTCTATCACATGGATGACTAGAGTTATCTCACAATGGGACAGGTTGGTCAAGAAGCTGCTGTTTCTTAGGTGCAAAGTTTTGCGAAATGAGCTACTACGCATGCAATTTATGCATTTATGCAATCTATGTACCAGTTAGGTACATAATTAGCCTCCTTGCGGTCCTTAAAGAGTTTAGTTAGAAAGAGGCAGCCTTAAACAGGGGAACGAGTTAGGGGCAGGACGGATGAGTCACTCTTATGTGTGAATATGGTGCTAGGAGAGGAGGAGGAAAGCTGATTGTAAAATTAGAGCCACTGTAGATGTTGGTAAAGGGTGTAGGTCTCCGGTTAGAACGGCCCAATTTCAAAAGTGCTGTTTCCTCCCAGCCAGTTGTGAACTGGCTGGGATTTCAATTGCATATGCCTCGATGAGGCATAGCAATCGATCCACGTAGCACCAAACTTTCGGTGCTCCGAAAAGTTAGTAAAAATAGTCCCCTACTACTTCCCCTAATTCTTACCCTAACCCTCCCCTCTCACTACCCTAACCCTAACCCTCCCTTCCTGGCAGTCTGACCCTAACCCTCCCTCCCTTACAGCCTGACCCTAACCCTCCATCTCCCACAGCCTGACCGTAACCCTCCCGCCCCTGCAGCCTAGCCCTAACCCTCCATCTCCCACAGCATGACCCTAACCTCTCACTCCCCTAAAGCCTGACCCTAACCCTCCCCTGCCTGCAGCCTGACCCTAACCCTCCCTGCCCTGCACAGAGAGTTTACTCACTTGTCCCTCAGTCCGGTGATAGCGGCGGCAGAGGTGCAGCGGAGGGATATCATCTTTTCCAAAGGAGAATGGGTGAAGTATGCCGAACAGCATACTCACCCATTCTGAAAAAAGTATAAGATGGTAAGTATTCGAAAAAGGGATATCTGAAAAGGAACAGAGAAAAAAGAGGGGGGAGGGAAACTTCGGCGCTCAGTTGTGCTGTGAGGGGGAATATTGCAAGTTCCCCAAAAAAAGTACACAAAACAGAGAAAAACACAGCAATATAGAAGTGATGAACTAATCAACAATGGATAAATTCACCCTCGGCAACCAAGTAATATAGATCAGATTTTAATACATGAATATTAATACATTCTTAAAAAACATATGCTGCTAGGAGACAATAATAAAGTGATGGTACAGGATAGATTGCACTCCGCTAAAGTATAGTAGGTACAGTTGTACGGAGAATTGTGATGGCTCTGTGTGTTTAGACACTGATCACTGGCTTTACAAGGAATGTCTTAATAAGCCCAACGTGGGTATTGAATAGTGGAAGGCAAATTGGTCTGATAGCTTGCCAATGGTAGAGTTTCCAAGTGTCTAGAATGTCTAAAAGCAAGGTAAACTCAGGTACTCACGGCCCAGGTGTTTGGTAAGTTGCACAGTGTATTGTACAATTCCTGGTGTTAAACTTTGTCCCCGGTATAGTAAACCGTAGATGGTCTCGGCTCTCGGGTATAG
>WWET01000570.1:84746-102540 GCA_011038615.1 Limnodynastes dumerilii | reverse complement strand
TCTTCTCTCTTCAATCATGCATCTATGTGTGTGTGTGTGTGTGTGTGTGTGTGTGTGTGTGTGTGTGTGTGTGTGTGTGTGTGTGTGTTTATAATATTTTTGTCATTAAACCGAGCCACTAAGGTTTTGGGCTGGTACCTCAATTTTAGAAATATTTGTAGTGCTCTGATCATTAGTACTTATATACCAGGGGGCAGGTGCAAATCCAAACCATTGCTCCACCTGCTCTCACAGTCCCATTAATCAACTTGTGTCGTATAACTCAATTGCATATTACCAATCATCTCATTCATTTGAGCGTTACTATGTTCTTGACATGCACAGTGCTAAAGCACAAAATGCAGCATCAGGCCCTCAGCTGCTATTTTAAACAAATAATCTCATTCCTGGTTGTACTAAATATGATGGATAGTGTGGCACTTCTTTAATATATTTTTCAGTGGGATCAGGGTTATGAATGTTTACTTAAGTCACCTTGTAACCAGATATATATAATCAAAACTATACCAATAACAAATGCACCTGCACCCATATATCTATTATTTTTCATTATATGGGATATCATTTTTTATTATATTAGACAGGACAGCAGTGATAATATATAAATTACTAACAGGTGACTAAGGTATTCACATCATGCAACAAGAGAATAACGACACGGAACACGGTATGGCTTTTAAAATGGGGCACAGATTTGAGCCTTGAATAATTAGCGGTCTATGCATTTTTCACGAAATTGGCAAAGATAGCCGGTGGGGAGTTAGCTCACAATGCAAATGATAATGGAGGACAGGAACCCCGTCATAAAAGTACACCTCGGGGAGAACCGGGGAGGCAACTGGGAACCAGCCAGCTGGTATAGCTACCTGCTTCAGCTCAAAGGGGTGCATCTTCCTTGTACCATACCTTACGCCCTAACCTAGCTTCATATATTGCTGACAACCCTACCGCTACCGCCAGCCTATGCCCCAACTGGAAATAAAAACATGTTACACAAAAACAAATAATAGGGAAAGGATGGAGGGAGGGTTAGAAATATCTCTGAAGAGGCTGTACCCTGGCCTACAAACCCTCATATACCCCAGTAAAGCCCCCCCCCAAATCAAGTACACCCCTTAACTACCCTGTTAACCCTTGCTTACCTAATTGCCCATTCCCCTTACCTAATGATGTGCCAGTCCTATCAGCCGGGTATTTCCCAATTTGGGCATTCTAACCTTTTAGCACAGTATGGCCACAGAGAGATTCAGCATCCAGTATAGACAGATACAAATGTATAGGAAGCGTACCACTGACTTGACGGCAGATGGCATTTTCATTTCATTATGTCCATCAACAGTAACCATTTCCAAAAATAGGAAGTTTATCTTTATATAGTTTGTATGTTCTTACTGTGTCTGCATGGGTTATCACCTTATTTTTACAATATTCAGTCTGGATGAAATGCACAAAAAATACATCATGAATACTCAGCTTCTGATTAAAGAAGCAAAGCAATTATCCTGTCCAATAACGTTTTCTACATTGTACATGTTCCTTACATATTTGCAAAGTTAAGTTTATATATCTTTTGCCAATGATAGCATGCTATATCGCCATCTGGTGGAGCTGAATGTGCATTACTCACTACGACACTGTTCAGGAGAACGCTAACCTCTTAATACAACTTAGTTTAGGTATATAAAGTAATTGTGGTAGATCTAGAACCAAGCACGCCAGCGTATTTACGCTAGCCGGAGACGTACAAACGCTATTGTGCATGTACTGCGCATGCGCGCTACAAATGTTTTGACACGTAACGCTGAACATACCAGACTACTATCAAGAGCGTAACTACGAACGAAGGGGCATGCCAGCCATATGACACCCGTAATTACGCTTCAGAGGCGGGGTGAGGCATTTAAATCATAAATATGGGCGCGCTTAGGCGTAAGTACGTGCAGCCATTACATCCGACGGGAGTTACGCTTTGAAAAGTTAAGGTAGGGTTTGGAAAGCGTAACACGGCTAAAATACGTACAGCTGAGGGGAGTGCATAGGAAATACGCTGCGCTAGGAAACGTAATGAAAACATGGCTCTGGATCTGGCCCATTGTGGCTGATTCTAAACTGCACTTACACCTTTTTTATGGGCAAGTCTTGACCTGAGCAATACCATGTTGAACTGCAAGGAGAGGCAATGTTACATTGTAAAAGCAGAATTAGAATTGAGAGGTGAAGTTTCTTAGTTCAACAATTTATAGAAGTAAAGTAAATAAAGTATTTTCCCTGCATGCAAAATTCTATTTAATTAGCAGCCCGTACATTGCATAATGGTCTGACCGAGCTTGCACTTTTGCCCTTGCTCCCAAACTCCGGATCAACCCAAAGGTCATCAGCGTTATCAGTTTTAGAACAACATCTTTACCAAGCCTGAGCGTGATAGAAAAGCACATTAATGCAGGTTGCCTTTGTTTGCAAGTAAAATGAAATTAAACACAAAGCGCATAAAACAAAACTTATCAGTATCAAAACCATCAGGAAAGATGGATTATTTGCACACATCGTAAAATGTAAAACGCCTCTTCACTGTCTCTAAACTCTAGTTAACCCTTAATTGAGAGCAGCATTAAATAAATTATATGGGTGCAACTGTCATCCACAGCCTGCATGTAACACTGATCAACATTGTTGTCCTGTGAGTCATTATTAATGGAACTTGAACACAAGAATAAAAATAGCTCACACTTGAATTTGTAAAAAGTACCATTCTCACGACCTTGCATTCTGTATGGTTTTAGACACCAGGCTGGAGACAGCATCAACATGACACAAAACCTTGGAGGAAATTTAGGTTTTATTATCGGCTGATTCTTGTACTGAATGGTAACCAAGGGCGGAAGCTGACAGACTCACGGCCAGAGTCTAGATGAGTGGGACTAGGCAGAGCCAGGCAGGACTGGTGGTCGCTGACAGCTTGCTTACATGTGCAGGGGGACATCCGTAACATCATATAATCCATTCCTGATAGCTTAGCAGAGAAGGCGCTCACATCACATGATCTGACTCCAAGCTGACTATTCCACATGCCTAGCCAATGGCATTGGACCAGATCCAGAACTGCGTTTCAATTACGTTTCCTAGCGTAGCGTACTTACTATGCACTCCCCTTGGCACTTACCTCGGTCGTACATAGTTTAACCGTGTTACGCTTTCCAAATCCTACCTTAAATTTGTCAAGCGTAACGGCCATAACGGCTGCATGTACTTACGCACCTAAGCGCGCCCATACTGTATGATTTAAATGCCTTACGCCGCCTCCAAAGCGAAACTACAGGTGTCGCATGGCTGGCGCGCCCCTGCATATGTAGTTACGATGATGATACGTGCCTGGCCCTTACGCTCTGATTTACGTGGCGTAACATCTGCCGCGCGCATGCGTAGTAAGTACTAATGGGCGCTTTTACGCTAGCGGCTAGCGTAAATTCACTCGCGTACATAGTTCTGGATCTACCCCATTGCGTGTTATCCTGTGTCAACATTCAGCACTGTTTGCCATTTGCAATGCACTGTGGGATTTGGATGGTTGAGATTACGTGTAGGTTGGTGGGTGTGATGGAATCGAGATTTTACATTAACTGCTGGATATTAGCCTGGCATGGAATGTAAGGGGGTCACTGTGACAGTATATTAGCCTAGTGCCAGAACATTTTATCAGACCCAATATGCGCAACTGGGCTGAGAATCAACTCGGGTCATTTGTGTGTACAGTAGATGCATCAGATTGGATTGGGAAAGCAGGTGATTTGTCCCCCAAAATGAGAAGAGAAGGGGTCCTAAGTAAATCTATATGAGTGAAATGCCTGCATTTCAGTCATTTAGAATTATCAGGGATCTGCTGGCCAGCAATAATAAGTTTTGTCGGACTATAAATCACTGATGAGTCTATATGACTGTAATGCTGACATTTCAGTCATATAGACTTGCAGTGTGCAGGGCGGCCTGTGCATCACCCAAGCACTACCAAACCCTGCCAACACTTCCACTAAGGAGAGCCAGCACACACTGCGCAGGAAATAGAAAGGGGGACTTCAATTGTAAGTGAAGGTGGCCACACACTACACACATTATCGCTCCTAACAGGAGGTGACCGGATAAACAGTATGATTTTCTACCTAAGGTAAGTCCCCTTATCGGCGCCATACACCTCTCTTCTGGGACCAATAATCATGGCAGAAGAGGGAGGCCCTTGTTCAGTTCAGTTAGCTGATTCGCTCTGCTTAAAATATTGAGAGCGAGCGCCCTTTATATGTAAAGCATGACATAATCAAATAACCGTAACAGCGAGTTTCTGGTACAGTTATTGTCCATACACTACAGTGATTACAGAATTCTCAACAATTGCATGTTCAGTACAATAATCACTCTAGTGTATGGCCAGCTTCATTAATTCTTATTGACTGGAGTGTTTTTTGTCAATCCTAGGTTGTAGAAAGACACAAATCTAGTTTATTAGTAGAGTCAGGCATAAAGCAAATATTCTGAGTTAAACAAAAGAAGGATTAGAGGACAAATGTTGTAAAACAAGATATGGGCTTTTAACATAACTGAGAACCATGCACTTTATTTTACTATGTAAACAGATGCCATTAATTGCACGTAAATCACAAATTAATGATCAGTTATCAAAAGTGACCTCTGGATATAATGAGGATCTGGCATCATACCCAGGCTGCTGTTGCGTTCAAAGCTCTGGATCCAGTCCTTAATTACTAGGATAAAGATGCTTGAAGTGTAAACACAGGAATGATATATTCAATGATTGTGCACACATCAGGAGAATTAAACTTTCTATTAGACTAAAAAAAAGTCCACCAGCCACAACAAGTAATAATGATAGAAATATACAATAAAAAATAAAGATATAAAGACAGAATTAAAAACTTCTGTGGTATTAAAGGATAGATTAAAAGGGGGCATCTATGTCAGTTGCCCAACACACACTTTACCCCTAAATCTGACTCTCCACTAGGGGAGGGAAACACTGGAGTGACGAGTTGTCCATCCTGCATAACCTAAAAGGGTGGTGATGAGGCAATAATGCAATAAGCAATAGATTGTCTGCTGCTCATCTGAAAGATATTGCTGTCTCTCCTTGTTTGCCAGATGTCTAAGGTTGTATGGTTTTAATTGATATCCTTTGAAAGCAGGAATACTATGAACTCCCGATTCCAACAGGACAGTCCCGATTTCTGGAGACTGCCCTGTTGTCCCGTCCACCTTCCAGTTTGTCCCTATAAGTGGACTACATTGGATGCAGGGTTTTTATAATTATTATTAAAATTTTTGTCCCATGCAGTGTGGCGAAAGAGGTGGCGTTTGGACAGGAGAGGGGCAGGTTTTGGGCGGGACCAGGGGCGGAGTTATTTGTTCCGTTTTCAACCTCTCAAACGTTGGGCGCTATGTTAATGTATCATGATCAGATTATGGGTTACACTGCAGAAAAGGAAAAATTGAGATATTGCCTATAGCAACCATTGCGATTCTAGCTCTCACTTTCATATTACATACTAGAATATGTCAGCTAAAATCTGGTTGCTATGGGTAAAATCTCCAATTTTTTCTTTTTTTGCAGTTTAGCAGCCACAGTTGCAGATACATTTAGCCAAGGAGATGATTGGTAGTAGAGCAGGTAAGTAGGATTTATAGATACTTACCTTGCTATGCGAGAAAAAAAAATCTTCCATGTAGATTGTTGCTTTCGGTAGCGCTTCTGATCAGTGTCAAATCACTAATAGCAATATCATATCTTACTTGCATTTTAATGGTAAAACATGCTTGAACTTGAAGTCACATATAGTTACAGAGAATAAAAGAGTAAGTAACCTTGTTATATGTATATGGATCCACTAAAAGCTCTCATTCATTCTTGTTCCGTTTTTGGAAATGGCATCTGACATTGTTGTTGTACAGTTCTACAAAAATGCTCTCTTTCAAGTAGCCAAAACCCTTTATTTGCAAAAGTACTTAAACACAGCAAGAAAGTGGGAAGCATTTGAAGTCTGACATCCTGTTTCTTGTCAAAATGTTTTTCATTTTGCACAGATTCGGCTGAGACCCAGTCATTGCTACAGCTTTGCATCGCTTAATAAAACAAACTGACAAACAGAAGCCCCATTCTGCAGAGTCTACTACAGGAAACTAGCGGGGTTCTAAATCTGACCAACAAACATACCGAACTCTGTCTTTAACATTAAACACATTTAAGCAAAAATGCCAGCTTGTCTCTAGGTGCAGACCTCAACGCCCAAGGGATGGGAGAAGATCAGATACTATAATGCGCTCTTTCTTGGGGAGTGTGCTGTCTTCTATGAGGACAGAAATGTAGATGTTATTATACTGGAGAGTCTTCTGAGATCAAGGCAGGCGCTGGGTAATCGTGTTCTCAGAAATATATTCCAAATTAGTTCAGGTTGTCCCCAAAAGCCTTTATCAAATAAACCAGCCAAGTAAGAGCTTTAAAGCTTCAAAAACAGATGTTTATGTGTTTCTTCTTCTGACAATATTCTGCAATTTTAATTACGGAGTACAAAGGATCCAAACTTCCATTGCAACTGTGCTGAGATCCGACCTTCTATGCAGACAAGGGAATTATGATAGCAGGACGCTACCTTAGTATGTCTACACAGTTGTTAGGAATATGCTCACCAGGGCTTGGCGTCTAACCCGCGCCTGGTGTTCACTGGAGAGCCTGATGGTGAGGACAGGCTTGGCTGCATGAAACAAGCAGGTCGCGGCCTCTAACGGACAACTCCTATGAATGCAGGTAAAAACACAGATATGCATGGAGAGAGGAAAAACCCCAGTGGCAATTACACTCCACATACAGTGGCACAAACAGGGACCCACACTCACACAGTCTCACTAGAAAACAACCACAGACAGTTGAGGCAAGGACCAAGGCAAAGGGAAGGAACAGGGTAAATCCAGGAAACAGGGCACTCAGTATTCAAGAAAGGCAAAGACAAGGTAACAAGAGAGAGAGGGGGAGAAAGAAATAGGGAGGAAGAGAGAAGGAGAGAGTGGGGGAGAGAGAGACAGAGACAGGGGGAGGATAGAAATACTTTTTCACCCAGTAACAACTTTCAACAGCAGTCTTCATGTAAAATAAGGACGTACAGGAGAATGGATAGCATGTAAGGATTAACCGCTACAATTAGCATATCTCCTCTTCCCTGCACGCATTCTACCCCATCCTGCCCTTGCTATCGGAAACACTTACAAACTGGAAGATATGCAAAATGTGGTTGTTTTGTGTGGATCTGGTCCCATGTTACAAGGGAGGGATAGGACCATTTTTTAGACTTCCAAGTTTAGGTAAACCTGATCCTCCATTATTATATAGAGACAGTTGGTTGTCAATCCATAAAAGAAAAAAAATTGTAAATAACACTAATAGAAATACATTAAATGCTTCCCCTCCAAGAAACATTAAAGGTTTATAACAGAAGATCTATAATTTTATGTAAGAGGTTTGTGGTCCAGTTAGACAAAAGAAAGAGCAAAAATATGAAGACAGCTGTTTATTTTTTGTATTTTTGCTCTCTTTGCTATCACTGTTGCAACATTTGGCAAAAGCACAATGGACCGGATCCTAATCAACGTGAAGATTCTGAACCTGATTAACACTTAAGAAGCTTCGGCTTCTTAAGTGTGGGGAAATAAGGAATGAGCTACTACGCATGCATAGTAGCTCATTTATGCACTCTACTTACCATTTACATAGAAGCTTAGGCAGAAGCAGGCGTGCCAAGGCACTCGGGGATAAGGTAGGTGGGGGAGAGATGTAGATTAACCGGGAAGGGTGGGGGAGGGCCATTCTCCATGCGTAATTTCCTAATTATGAAGGAAACTATGCACTGCAATATAAGGTAGTCCTATGGCACTATTTAGTGCCATTAGGTACCTAAAAACAAGAGGCAGGTTCGGGGGCAGCACAAGTGAGGTAGGTGCTGATCTGTCCTTACCTAACTCACTCTTATTTGTGAATCCGGCCCTCTGTACTTTAGTCTCTCCATTGGAGACTAACATATGGATTTTGCTATCCTATATTCCACAAGTAGGAAATCAGAGCACTCCCCCTACACTCCTAAGTGCGGGTGAGATTTACATCCCCTAGACCCTGCCTTAAGTATTCTACAAGTAACTCAGCCTGTGTGGCTTACTGAATCATATGCAAGCCCTTATTGTACAATGAGTATGCCAATGCCCATCCAACATGCCCATCTCGTCCTCATGGTAGGTGGGCACGCCCCATTTGCTTTGGTCAGTTGCTATCCAAGGCAGAATTGTATGTACTGCGCAAACTCAACACATGCTGCCAGGCGACTTATGCACCTAACATACGTAAGTTATCTGATGCTATTAGTTATGGATCTGGCTCAATGGGTTCATCTTTTCCAAACCCTGCTGTCCCATCACTCTGTATTATTGCTGTTGGAGCATGCTGGGACATGTAGTTCACAACAACTGCATTGCCAGAGGTTGATTATACCTGTATTCAACCATGGCATCAGGGTATTTTATTCACATATAATGCATATTAATCTGGTGGGTGAGACTGATTAGCATGTTATGTATGGACAGCTTTGCTAATATTTGAGCTCTTGCTACTTTTCCTGGGCAGCCGTAGGATTTCTCATACATCACTTAATTAAAGAACAATAAGGGACACTGTTTCCTGAATTCTACAATTTTCTCATGATACACCGCCCTCCACATCCTGTCCCCAGATTACACAACATCCATCTTAATACATTTTATCTGGTGTTTACCAGTTTTTTAAGGTTCTTGGCTTATTCCGCACTCAAAATATTTATGATATTTAAGGTTGGTCTTAGTCAACTAACAAATGGCTTTTGTAGTTTTGTTGTTACAAGTCCTCTGGGAGCCACCCACTCCTGACCTGGTAATCTTACCATCAAACTACAGAAGTTTTTATATATTTTCTTGTTCCTGATGCAGAACTTCAGCCAAACATTATACAATAAGCCCCTTCTTTTTCTTTACTATTGAATAACAGCAGCCCACGCAGTTATAGGTCACCATGCAGCACAGCAGCGTAACGCAACACCAGATAGTCTTGTAATATTTGCCAGTGCCCTTAAATGAAAAGGATAGTTTTGGTTTTCTTTTTTTCTTTAATCAACATCTGGAACAGTTGTATCATTAAGTGGCTGAATTTTTTATTTGTTTTTTGACTAGGGTCAAAGCCAGTGACTTAGGGCCGTATGCAGACTACCTGAAAGACCGCATTTACGCAATCTACGTAAGGAAAAGATACGTAGAAAACGTAAAAACGTACCACGCATGCGAAGTAGGAAAAACGATAAACACCGGACATATATGTTGTATGTCCGGTAGTCTGCATACGGCCCTTATTCCCTTTTAGCACTAGGGGGCACAAGACCCAGTGACAGGGCACAAGTGGAGTATCTGTATTGGGTCTGACCTTCTGCGGGGCCCTGGTGACCAGGTGCAGTATTAAGTGAAATCAGTTTTCTGATAGCGCCCAGTGCAGTAAAGTTATTGTTAGGACGGCCAAGAGGAATTCTGGGCCTCAGTACATCAACTTCTTGGGCCCCCAATATATAATTATGCCACATACATTTGCGAAGTAGCAGTGTGCTGTCAAATGGGGTGTATTCAAACCGGTGGGGGCGTGGTTGTGCCTCCTTGGGTGCATTCCTAGCAGATTTAAAGCACACCATTGGCAGAAATGTGCAGCGCACATCTCCCAGCATTCAGGACAAAAGTAATATGTAACCTAAATAATAGTTTAATAATATTCTTTAACTATAAAGCACTGAATAATATGTTACAGCCTAAATTTACAAATTTTATTAAGAAATAATATAAAAAAAACAAAGGGATACATAAACAAGAAAGATATACTTCAGACTGATCACTTTCCAATTTCGTAATCTCTTTCAAAATCAAATGTATTCGATTGTTTACCATGTATGCCTCCAGCCATCCTTTCAGCCCACCTTGTATGAGTTCAGCCATCCTTTCACCCCCTGTATGTGTCAAGCCATCCTTTTCCCTTTTATATTGTCAGCAATCCTTTCCTTCTAGTTCCCAGTATTCCTTATTGATTCTTAGTGTCTTACCTTGACTTTATTTGTTTATTGTTTATTCCTTTGCTGATCTCTGCTCTCAATGAATGATGCTGATGTGGGGGTCATGCAGGGACAGATTGGCCATAGGACTTACAGGAAAATTTCCCGGTAGACCAATGACCTTTGGAGGCCACCAGAAAACCCTATTTTTTGTTTCAAGGCAACTTGGATTTTGACAGTCTTGGTGTTACGGACAAAGGGTGCCTCGACCACGGCCCGGAATCTAACTAAGGCCTGGTTTTCACTAGAGCCCCTGATGGTGGGGATAGGCTGGGATGCAGGACACCTAGCAGGTTTTGGCCCACAGAAGTGACACCCGGAGAGGAAACAGAAGCAGGAGAGAGGTGGGGGAATACTGAAGCGGAAACAAGAAAAGAGAGCTAAGAGGGACTAGCTCTGACAAACAACACTGAGAGACAGAGAGGACGAACTAGGCTGCACACACACACACACACACTCACTCACAGAGGAGATACCACAGGGGTGTCACACAGTCACAACCACGGGAATGGGCTAGGCAGTGTCAGGAGGAGACACAGGGTAATAAGACTGGAAAACACAACGAGAGAGGCAAGGATTAACTGGAGCAGGAGCACTCAGAGATCACAAGAAAAATGCACAAGGCAGAGAATAATGTCAGAGCTGGACACAGACTAGAGGACTGGAGCTATAACCAGCAGTGAGGAATAGCACTGCAGGATCTTATAAGGAGACTGCTGGCTATTGATTGGGCAGAAGTCTAAAACAGGTAAAATGATTGGCTGGAGTCCTGCTAGCAATCACAGGAGGCAGCCAGAAGGCCATAAAAGACCAAGGAAGAAGGGTGGCGCCCATTAAGCAACAGCTGCAGGTGTCAGACATGTTAAGCCTGTACATGGTGCAATGGCCTCCAGGATTTCCACAGAGGTGTAGTACCCACTACTTTACGGATGGTGTGACCCGGACGTGCAACGCTACTCCATAAATACAATCCGCTTCCCACCCTCCGTCCCTGGTTTGGGTCCTACCTGTTCCTGCAGACTCGGGCGATGAGTAGCAGTTACACCATCGCTGCCGTCTCCTTCTTCTGAAACAATACTGGACCAGTGATCTGGAATGGAAACAAAAATTAGCCAGGGCCTGTACCACAAGGGATTGGTTTGTCCGAGCGCCTCACTAGGAGCGAGTGCGTGACTCCTCTCCCTGGCTGGAGGGTGACTCGTTTTATTCTGGCCGGGAACGCGGGGCTGAGCGTAGCTCTCTTTTGTCAACTGTAACAAAAGGGAACCACCTTACCCACTGTGGTGGGGGCCAGACAACAATGCAACGTCAGGATACCAAGAAGCAAGTGAACACAGTCAAAACACCTGTGTCTAGGTGCACCCCTCCTCACAGGCAAGAACAGGGTATAATTGGGGTACCAATGTAAAAGCTGCACGTTATCCAGAAGCTACGGCTAACCGTTTGCAGTACTGGGACCACCGCAGGCAGGGAATCAGTTTACGCAGGCGGAGTTAGGGACAGGGAAAAGGGTGACACTATGTTAGGGGCAAGCTGCTGGGATAGAGTGATAGGGGCCGAGTAAGGCTGGGACAGGATCTACCACCAAGTCTTGGGGCAAGGTCAAATACAGGGCCTAGTAGGGGCTGGACCAGTTACAGGGGCAAGGGCTGAGATTGGCCAGATAGGGGCCTAGGCTGGGAATGGGCCGGGTAGGGGTAGGGTAGGACTGCTCGTTGCCCAGGGGACTAGGACTGGGAGTGCTCGTTGTCCAGGGGGGCTTGGGCTGGGTTCAGGGCCTGGACTGGGACCGCTCGTTGTCTAGGGGCTTGGGCTGGGTTCAGGGCCTGGGCTGGGACCGCTCGTTGTCCAAGGGGGCTTGGGCTGGGTTCAGGGCCTGGGCTGGGACCGCTCGTTGTCCAAGGGGACTTGGGCTGGGTTCAGGGCCTGGGCTGGGACCGCTCGTTGTCCAAGGGGGCCACAGGGGTGGAGACGCAAGTCTGCCACCCCTGCGTGGGCCTATCTCACCTGGTGGCCTAGTGGCGATGGCTGGCTCCCCCAAACCCCACGAGGGTAGGAGGCAGCCAACGCCTACACCTACCTGTCACCCAGGAGCTCTGAAGCTCTTTTGCAGCTCCCTGGGTAACCTGATGCTGGGCCTCCTCCACCTGTGCTTCTCCCCCTAGTGCTTCTCTATCTTCAGTCCGCGGACCGCCTCCTGGCTACCGCGGGGCTCCGTCGCCTTCTGCCCGCGGACCGCCTCCTGGCAGCCGCGGGGCTTCAATGCCTTCTGCCCGCAGACCGCCTCCTGGCTGCCGCAGGGCTTCGACTACTGTGCTCCGCCCCTGTGTGGGCCTATCTCCGCTGGTGGCCTAGTGGCGATGGCTAGCCCCCCCAAACCCCACGGGGGTAGGAGGCAGCCAACGCCTACACCTACCTGTCACCCAGGAGCTCTGAAGCTCTTTTGCAGCTCCCTGGGTAAGCTGATGCTGGGCCTCCTCCACCTGCTGCTTCTCCCTTAGTGCCAATGGGGCTTCTCTATCTTCAGCCCGCGGACGGCCTCCTGGCTGCCACGGGGCTTCGACGCCTTCTGCCCGCAGACCGCCTCCTGGCTGCCGCGGGGCTTCTCTGCTTCTCTCCTCTTCTGCCCGCGGGTCTTCTCCCTGCGGCCGCAGTGCTTCTGTCGGCATCTTCTGCTCTTTTGCTGGTCTTCCTCCCTCGCCGCTTCGTCAACTACTGCGCTCCGCACCGACCGCAGGGACTTTTATAGTGCCTGATGGGGGCGGAGCTAATGACGCGGTGAGCTCTGATTGGCTCGCCGCGCCTCTCTGTGATTGCTCCGCAGCCGCCGCTTCCAATTGAACGGCGGCTGCGTCCACGTGCCCCGTGATGCTGTCTTCCCATTGGTCCATGGTGAATCCTTTCAGATTCACCTTGGTCCACTGGGGAGACAGCCGCAACTCAGCCGACGCGGCCTCTACAAACCTGGGAGCAGGTGAGTACCGCTCCACAGAGGCACTGACACAGGACAACAAGGGCCAGCATCAAATATGGTAAGAACTTACATGTCTCTCTGCATTAAGTGGTGGTCACAAGCATGCTCTCTACTTTGCATAAATGTATTATGTTATGGAATACTACTCAGTATATGTTGTATTTAATTGTAACTCTTTTATATAACACTTGTTCTGGTATTTAATTGGCTCAACATAACCTACTCACATTATATATTATCTCTGCTCTTATTAAGGTTCTTTTTTCCATTTACTCTTTTTTTCTCCAGGGCCCCTTTAAGTTCCCAATCTGCCCCTGGGTTCACGCCAGAGTCACTCTGATGGGAGGCAGCTGCTGCGGCTGAGCTGTGTTCTCAAAGAAGACACAGTGCACCGGTCTCGTTATCAAGGCACTGTGTCTCACCCGCATAGAGACACCCAGGGAATTAGTAGCTGCATTCCCCTCCCCGGGGGATTATTACTGAACACACAATTATAGCCCTGCATGTAAACATTTTGGGCCGTATTCAGAGATCCGTCGGCGATCGGGCCGCAAATATACGCAACTAAGTGGCAGGGCGGAGCAGGTTACTCCCCCTAGAAAACAGTCACTCCCCTCGCAACCTCCAGCTGGACCTAAACTTCCACCTGCATTGACTTGCCCTATCTGGCCGCACTCACTTCCGGCCTTATGTGTATTAGTTGCTTATATTACCGGCCCTAACTCTGTAAGCGCGCCCACTTTCCCTCATCTCAATACCTCCCCCCGCCCATTTCTATGCAAATCCTTAGGTCCGTATATTTCCGCGCACATAGGATCGCATTAGTCTCCGCCCGATTCACAAGTCCGTCCCTTAGGCATTTCCGACCTTAACTTCAACGTAGATGGCGTATCACTATTACTACGCATGCGCAGTTGATGCAAAATCGATCCAATCCTAAAAATACGCACGGAACTTTCATTAAAACAGGATCTCTGAATACTTCCCTAAGAGAGGAAAGTTACTCCTGGGCTAAACCATGTTGATTGCAGGGAAGTCATATTTCATCTGTTGCAAACAGCATAAGAGTTGAGAGATAGCGTTTCCCAGCCCAAGTCTAAATAACAGTGTAATAGTAAAGCTGGTCAGTATCTGTGTGCAGTAAACAATTCAAAGATGTATCCCAACATGCATAGAATACTATTAACTTGACTCCCCCTGCAAGCAACATGGTTTAGCCCAGGAGTAACCTTATTTTCAATCTCTGAATCATGACCATTGTCTTTATGTGGCAAAACACAGTTCAGACATTCCAGCCATAAATCTTATCAATCACAGGCACAAACAATCATTCTACTGCTCACTCAGGTGTTAAAAACAAGCATCAAGGGTGGGGAGTGAAGGAACTATCCCCTCTAAATGTGATAGCAGTGCCCGAGAGCAGAGCGAGTTCTAGGGGCACTGCCAATTTTTGCTTGGTCACATAAAGTGGGAATGTGATTACTGGTTCTGCCGCCCCTATTTCAACAGTGATACAGACGCCAGCTGAATGGTGTCTTGTATCATTGTCGAAATGCTCAACACATAGAAGATTTCTATTGGGAATAAGGCACCTATTTCGACCCGTGCCTAATAGCGACAGGCTGCATTGGGCTCAGGTTAGGGTTAGTCCTGAATAAGGGACCGTTAGGGTTAGGCTTCAAGAAGGAAGGGTTAGGGCTGAAAGGGAAGGTTAGGCTGCGGGAAACGGAGGGTGAGGGTTAAGGGAGCTGCTCAGATGCTCAGTCGCAGCCAGGGCCGCCATCAGGGGGGGAGGGACAGCCGGGACTACTGTCCCGGGCTCGCAGCTGATGGGGGCCCACCATCATTACAGGGCCTGTGCACTGGTCCATGGGACCACACCCACATGACGTCATAATGGAGGTGGGGCTGCGGGTGTGTCCCAGGCCCCACAAATTCTATAGGTGCCTCTGGTCGCAGCACCACCATTGTTGAAAATCGCAATTGCCGATAGTCGCCATTCAGCTGCCACACAATGGCCTGTCGCATAACAGACTATCGTACTGGCAAAACCACACCCCATAACATACTGTGTGGCATAAAAAAATTAGGGGGTCACCAATCTTTAATAACATTCAACCCCAAGAGATCTGAAGATATCTGTCATAGGGATTATTTCAAGTTGTCGATCTGAAAAGTTTTCCTTGAGTTCGGTTTCTTAGTTTGGATAACTTTTCTTCAGGTCATGTCTATTAGTAGCAGAACATATTGAACTCAAAAGGCGATGGGTGAGAGACTTGAGGAACGGACAACGTCAATTTCTGGCTTAGCATCTTCTACAGAGGTGGTCTCAGAAGGCTTGTCCTTTGGTGACATGACCCGACCATTTCCGTTCCTCACCATCATCAAGTGTAGATGATAATAATTTTGATGCCAATTTTTTTTATTATTAATTTCAACTACAAAACACAAATCATTTCCTATGTGTGGTTACTATAGATGTATCCTCTATATTTCATTCCTGAAGTAAAGGTTCATTGAATAGTGAAGTCAATAGTTACAGCTACAATTATTTTACACAATATTTAGACATAGGGCCTGATCCAGAGCTACGAAATTGGCCGATTTCGAGCGAACGTACGACCATTTTTTGCGTATTTTCGTACAAAAATTCGCACTGCGCATGCTCAGTATGACAGCTTCCGGTCGCGAAAATTCGCACTGCGCATGCCCAGTATGACAGCTTCCGGTCGGCTGGACGACATGAGCGTATAGCGGTCGTATTGTGTGCGAATTGTTCGCTCGAGGGGCGTGCGTTCAGTACGACGGTCGCCTGGGCGCTCGTTTTACTACACGGAGGCGGGGATAGCCATTTAAATTGTACAGTATGGGCGTGCTAAGCCCGTACGCTTTGCGTATTATGTGCGAAAATTCGTACGGCCGACAGTAGTACCTAGTGTAGGGTATAGCCGCCGTAAGCAGGTACATTACAATGGGAGTGTCAGGGGCGTGTATGTTTATATGCACGGGCGAACGTACGCATTCGCCCGTCGGACGGCACCGTCGTAGCTCTGGATCAGGCCCATAGACACCACTGACCCAAATATTTTTCATTTGCATTTCATAAGGCTAAAAAAGTAAAAGATATTATATTTTTATAGCTATAAATCTAGATTTCAATCTGTGTTGAAGGCATGGTGTTATTTTTAACCAATTCAAAATGATAATAAAAAACACATGCATGGATTTACTTAAGACTCCTAATTAAACAATATTTTGTAACCAATGCTTTATTGCCATCTTCTGGTAAAGCTGAGTTGCTGTAATGTACAACTGGTTCCCTAAAACCTTTTCTAGTATGTACTAAATAAATGAAAGCTAGAATCCGATTGGTTGTTATGTATACAGATATTTCATACCAGTGGCATGGCAGTGTGGTTAATATAATGATAAAGGGTAATATGTAAAAATATAAACATTTTCATTTTTACTGCAGCTACCATAATGATGATGATGTTTTTATATGTTCATTAATTCATTGTTAAGTATTTCCATTTAGTTATGATCATCATAACAATCATAACGACGAAGATCTGAAAATGAATACATTTTTCAAGGAACAGACCCAACAAATATGACTAGCCATAAAGGAAACATTTATTCATTAGACACTACTGTTGTACACAAGGATTGTTCTGGTTATTTTTGACGGCCTTTTGTCGGGTATCATAACTGGAGCTTTGGTACAATATTCGTTCTCATAGAATGCAAGGATATCACTGGTTAGTTGCTGCTACTCTGCTGCCACATCTCAAGGAACCCTGGATTTTATAGTACAGCGCCTCTTAAAACATTCATAAACATAAACATTCACAAACATAAAATATAATCAGAATCTAATCTAATATCTAAAACTAATATAATGTAAATCTAACAGTGCATGTTTTCTTATCTCACAGAATATAATCTAATAATTAGTATAATATAAATATAGAATATAATCAGAATATAAACTAATAATATAGGACCGGATTCACAACCCTGTACGTGTTCCATATACGTCCTTAATTTCCCGATAGTAGCTACTACACATGCGTAATAACTATTTTACGCAATCTACGTTTCGTTTCGTTACATAGATTGCGTACATGCGGTCTTTAAAGACTGCATATGCACAATCTACGTAACAGAACGATACATAGATTGTGTAAAATAGTTACTACGCATGTGTAGTAGCTACTATCGGGAAATTAAGGACGTATGTGGAACACGTACAGGGTTGTGAATCCAGCCCATAATCAGAATATAGTCTAATTATTAATATAATTGATATACTTAGTATAATATAATTATAGAATATAATCAGAAAATTATCTGTTAAGACTTATCTCTATTTTTAATTACTGATAATAATTATCATTATATAATAAGAAAATATTATCAGAATATAATCTAGTAATTAGTGGTTTTTAATTGTTTTGTAAATTCAGTAATGAATACACCTGGGGGCTGATTCAGAGATGCACTTACACCTTTTTTTAGGTGCAAGTGTACAGCTCGGCTAAACCATTTTTCAAAGTAAGGGGTGTTAATTAGTTTTAACAAAGCATGCAGGGAAAATACATAACTTTTACACATAGAACTAAAATACTGCACAGCTTTATGTTTATTCTATAAAATA
>WWET01000570.1:68534-84692 GCA_011038615.1 Limnodynastes dumerilii | reverse complement strand
CAAATTTGCATGCAGGGAAAATACATAACTTTTACACATAGAACTAAAATACTGCATAGCTTTATGTTTATTCTATAAAATAGAGTTGAGCTAAGAAACTTTACCTCCTAATTTTAATTCTGGCTTTACAATTTAAATCTGCTTCCCCTTGCAATTCAACATGGTATTGTCCAGGTCTACACTTGCATCTAAAAAAAGGTGGAAGTGCAACTCTGAATCAGCCCCCAAGTGTAGACCTGAGCAATACCATGTGGAACTGCAAGGGGAGGCAAAATTAAATTATGAAAGCAGAATTAGAATTGAGAGGTGAAGTTTCTCAGCTCAACTATGTTTTATAGATTAAATATAAAGTTATGCAGTATGGGCCTGATCCAGACCTACGCCGATGCGCTGTGCTTACTAAAGCACAGCGTATCAGCGTTCACTTTCCCCAACACTCCCCCTGTGCAAGCGTATGGCCCCTTCCTTACGCTGGCTGAAGGCTACCCTAACTTCAGCCCTGAAGGCTACCTTACCTGCAGCCGGCGTAAGGAAGGGGCCATACGCTCGCACAGGAGCGTATGGCCACCTAGCCCGTCCTCCCACCCTCATTAAACAAGCTCCCCCCGCCCACCTACACTAACGTCCTACGTCCTAGCGACGGCAGGCGTAGGTCTGGATCAGGCCCTATGTGAGCTCTATGTGCAAAAAGTAAAGTATTTTCCCTCCATGCAAATGATTTAAAATGAATTAGCACCCCTAACATTGCAACATGGTTTAGTCGAGCTGTACACTTGCACCTGTTTTGCCCTTACTCCAAAACTCTGAATCAGCCCCCTGTGCTCCAACAAAGGACCAGAACCATACTTACTACAAGGGGCACTAAGATCACTAAGATCAGAAAACTCTCACTTCTTGTAAGCAGCGGAAATCTAAAGCCAAAGGAATTATTCAAATGAGGTGTCAAGCCAGGGTGGGAGACAGAATCACCTTCTGCTCTGTGGGAGGGGGCAGGTATGCACATTTTATAGTAAGGGCTGGCTTTAAGTCATTCATATAATCCAAATCTATACACTCTCCCCATTTTATGTTGAAGGTTTGTAAAACTTAAAGTAGGGTCTGTCTTTTGTAACGCTGTACAAGTGAGGGGAGTGGTCTTTCCTCCCCTGTATAGTAGTTAGTATTCAGCTAGCATACAGCACTAGATCTCCACTGTCACTGTGATCGGTGCTTCAACACAGAGGCAGAAATACCATTGGTGCAACACGTGCAATGTCACCGGGGCCGATGCTGATACATGGGCCCACAGCCATCATCATTGCTCCATCGAAGCTCCCCATCGGGTTAGCTAAGATATCATCTGGACCAAAGCATATTTTTTGCAGCTGGACCCACAATTCCCAAGTTCCGCCTCTGCTTCAGCAGCAGCGGCATCAGAGTTCTGGATCTGGTCCAAAGTGATCTAAAGAATATGCACAAAGTGTGGGTCTGAGGACTGGATCTGCGGAACCCAGGAGGGGCTCTTTAAAAAAAAGACTTGGAGCAGAAAGAATTAAAAAATATTCCTTGGATTTGTAATTCAGTATCAGTAGAAATAAACCTCTCTATGCATTATAACATTCAGACAGTAGATGGCAGTAGCACTCTAAGAATTTGTGTTGTGTGTTTTATTGTGTTGAGGGTTTTTTTTCTCTCACACCGACAGTGTTTCTGTAGAAATAATGCTGATTTAGTAAGTATTTTTCGGCATGATTACATGGGGATGCAGTCTCCGGTTCGAAAATTGCAGTATTCATTTTTTGTCTGCCTATATTGCAAAAAATTTTACTATTTTGAATGTATTAATAATGAATGGGTAAGCATTCCGTTCAGCATACTTACCCATTCATTCATTCATTTATTAATTCATTTATTTATTTATTCATTTGGAAAACTGCCGTTCCTACACAATCGGAATGGAGGTGAGTGCATGAGGAGTCCTAGGTTTAGGCTGCAGGGAAGGGAATCTAAGAGTTAGGCTGTGGGGAGGGAAGTCTTAGGGTTAGGTTGCGAGGAAAGGAGTCTTAGGGTCAGGCTGCAGGGACAAGGGTTGGGGTAATGGCAGGGGAGTATTAGGGTAAGGATTAGGAGAAGGGTTGGGAAATACTCACCATTTGCAGCTACCTCTGCGTCCTGAGAATGATCGATAAGCCAGGCAGAAGCAATCGATTTCAATTCTGCCTGGGAGAAAATGGCCCTTTCGAAAAAAAAAAGGCCATTCTCGGTTGCAATCTCTGTTTAGAAAGTGTGGCTTCCAAAAAAAGGATATTCGAAAGTTACTTTTCGAATGTCCCTTTTTCTGAAGCTAACACTTTTAGAAATTTTTTTTATGAGTGAGTATGCCGTTCGGTATACTCACCCATTCACTTTCGTAAAGAACAGATCACTCTGCCGCACCTCCGCCACTGCTCGCCGGACTGAGGGAACAGGTGAGTAAAGTCTTTGGGGTTAGGGTCAGGCTGCAGGGGAGGGAGGGTTAGGGTCAGGCTGCAGAGGAGGGAGGGTTAGGGTCAAGCTGCAGGGGAGGGAGGGTTAGGGTCAGGATGCAGGGGAGGAAGGGTCAGGGTCAGGCTGCAGGAGATGGTGGGTTAGGGTCAGGCTACAATTAAGGGAGGGTTAGGGTCAGGCTGCCAGGAAGGGAGGGTTAGGGTTAGTGAGAGGGGAAGGTTAGGGCTAGAATTAGGGAAAGGAGTGGGAGACTATTTTTTTTTTTTACTTTTCAGACCACGGAGCTTTCGGTGGCGTAGAGGGTAGGAAGGGTGAGGGTCAGGCTGCAGGGGAGGAAGGGTTAGGGTCAGGCTGCAGGGGAGGGAGGGTTAGGATCAGGTTGAAAGTTAGGGAGGGTTAGGGTCAGGCTGCCAGGAAGGAAGGAGGGTTAGGGTTAGGGTAGTGAGAGGGGAGGCCATTCGGACCGGAGCCCCACACCCGGCCATTCTATACAGAGACTCACTCCCATCTACATGTAAGCAATTCAGTTAACTCATTCAGTTAAACAATACACTTCCAGCTTCATTGTCACCTTTTGATGAAACTTGAAGATTAATAAACACAACCAAAAATGTGAGCTAAGATTTTTTTGGATTATTATTATTATTATTGTTATTATTATTAGTATTCATTATTATTTTCATTTTGTGTGGTTTTCAAAGAAACAAAATATCAGCGACTATTGTTGGAAGCTCAGGGATTGGGCCTGATTAGTAAAATGCGCTGGTGCGACGCTGTTTGTGTGAATTTTTTTTCTATTTTTATAGGCACCTCATAGCAATGTGTATAAAAATTGGCTACTGTAATAGACGGGGAAATGCGCACGGCGAACATTTTCCCATCTATTGCGGGCCGCGGTGCTAATTGAATCAGGCTCATTTTGTTGCCGTCTCCATGGGCAACCATAGGCATTCTCCCTTTACAGACAAATAGAGCACACAGCAGTCCAGATATGATGTGAATAACTAGTGTGGTCTGTATTCACACACATATACAGCACTTCACAGTCAAAGCAAAAACCATAAAGAGAAAGCCTAAGCCTGTTTGGCCTCTAACACCCCGTTTACTGTGAGTGGACCTTACATACAACTCACAATCTTACCATAATATCGCTGTAGCTGCTAAAGCCTCCTAGGATGTCTGGTCCCTAAAGTAGCCTTCTACCTCTATCACTTCACTTGTTACCCCCAGGCTGTTTGTACCACAGCCTTCTTTAAGCATCTTTCAAAGGAGCTACCATAGTTACTGTTTCCAAGCTGCTTGTTCTGGATACATGGACCGGATCTAGTGGATGGAGATCCACCCAGTACTTATTCTATGCAAAACCCCAGGAACCCATGGTAGACTTTCCACAAAGCCAACATGGATCTGCAGCCTGTGTGTATCATGTAGAGAACAAGCACAAGGGTTTTCCTGGGGTCTTATTTCCATAAAAGACCCATCTGATAGAACCTTGGGAATTCTGTAGTGCTCCCTGTTCTCTAAACCCAGTAGTTCTATCACACTCTATATATACTACAATATAGTGTGAAAAAAGGTGTCAGCACTCACTATATATAAGATATGTTATTACAATGGCCCTTTTTTATATGCCCCACAGACATGCCCCCAGTGCAGTTTATGCCCCATTGTAGCCTCCAACATTTTATATTCTCTACTGTAATGTAAAAAAAAAAGAGGATAAGAGTTCCTGCACAAGAAAGTCACCTGACTGGACTGCTGTAAAGATGCGCTCACGCACGCACACACCTAACTCATGCAATGCCTTTGAATATATTAGTCAAGAAACGGGAAGGACCTGTGATCAGTGTTTCTCATTTCGTATTTATGGTTAGGTTGAAACTGAAACTCCACACCCAGATTCAATCTTACTTCAGCTGTTGGCTCAGTCATAATATTATTGTGCAACACCTGATCTGACCATCTTCCTTCATACACTGCTACATAATCTTACAGACTGAAATCACACGCCTGTCACGTGTAATACTCTTTGCACTGAGCCCATCATTAGCTTGTGTAATCTATACCTTTATTCATACTTACTGTAAATCGTATACAGAGGTGGGGCTGACAAAATATGCTGGGGAATACTGAGGTGGGGCTGACAAAATATGCTTGGGAATACTGAGGGGGGGCTGATAAAATATGCTGGCAGATACTGAGGGGGGGCTGACAAAAAATGCTGGGGAATACTGAGGGGGGTCTGTCAAAATATGCTGGGGAATACTGAGAGGGGGCTGACTACATATGCGGGGGCATACTGAGGGGGGCTGACAAAATATGCTATGCTGAGGGGGGCTGGAGGCATATGATGGGGAATACTGAGGGGGGCTGGAGAAACATGATGGGCAATACTGAGGGTGGCTGGAGGCAAATTATGGGGAATACTAAGGGGGACTGTTGGCACATAATGGGGGATACTGAGAGGGACTGGAGGCACATGATGGGCAATACTGAGTGGGGCTGGATGCACATAATGGGGAATACTGAGAGGGGCTGGATGCACATGATGGGGAATACTGAGGGGGGCTGGAGGCACATGAGGAATACTGAGGGAGGCTGGAGGCACATGATGGGGAATACTGAGGGGGCTGGAGGCATATAATGGGGAATACTGAGGGGGCCTGGATACTTTGCAGGACACCCATACGCACACCCTAGCGACGCAGGGACCGCCCTCCGGTGATGCAGGGACCGCCCCCCCCCCGGCGATGCAGGGACCACCCCTATGCTTTTTACTTTTCTCCCTGAAATGATTTTTCAAAAGTAGGCAACCATGGTCTAAAGAGGTGCATATGGCTATGAATGGTAAAATTGGTGCTTGGTAACTCATACAAACAAAGATGACAGCACTTGGCCCATCCTGTCTGCCCAATTTATTTATATGTAAATTTAATTATTAAACTATACTGACAGTGGGCATATTTGAACCTTTATATAGTTTAGCATTTAGGAAACCCCATATTTATCAAAAGCGTGTTTAAATTTTTCTAATGTATTAGCCTCTACTAGCTCAAATGTGAGACTATTCCACCTATCCTTGCTAAAGTCTCGATAAGCTATGTCTACAGCTCCCCCAGGGCCAGATTAGCAATGGGGCTAATGAGACCACCGTCCCAGGCCTCCATCTGTAAATAGGCCCCCATACACTGCAGATCTCCAGGCCTCCCACTGCAGTGCATAAGTATGAAATCCTCCATCCAAAGCATAATGTGGGCCCTTGATCATTTGATTTTGATTTTTTCCAGTTTTTCGTAATTATTTCTGTTATTAGTGGCTGGCAGAATAATTCTATGAATTACCTCATTTAGTACCCTAGGATGTATCCAATCTGGCCACTTTCAGCTTTGAGAGTTCTATTTCCCAGTAAAAGGATTTGTGATTACTTCCTTTGTATCAATATCCCTGCAATTAAACTGCAAAGTAAGGGGCGCTAATTCATTGTCATACTTTTAAATGCAGAGAAAATATTTTATTTTTGCACAGGGAACTCAAATACTGCATAGTATTATGTTTAATCTGTAAAATAAAGTTGAGATAAGAAACTTCACCTTTTAATTCTAAATTTGCTATCACTGTTTAAATTTTCCCCCCTTGCAGTTCAACATGGTATTACTCAGGTCTACACTTGCACCTAAAAAAAAAGTGTGTAAGGGCAGATCTGGATCATCCCGACTATCTTTTGTGAGTGTTAAAACAAAAATAATTAGGATGATCTGCCATAGACTTGTCACTGCTGGCAAGACACCTGGGGCCAGATTTACTAAGCTGCGGGTTTGGAAAAGTGGAGATGTTGCCCATAGCAACCAATCAGATTCTAGCTTTTACTTTCCTATTACATACTAGAGAATGTTAGCTAGAATCTGATTGGTTGCTATGGGCAACACCTCCACACAAACCCGCAGCTTAGTAAATCTGGCCCCAGTTCTGTTTTACTGTTTCATTTTGTTTATTGCCTTTCATTTATAGTATAAACCTAAATAAATGTTGTTCAACTTTTCATGGAGTGGCCATTTTTTCTCAGCTTGGATCTTTGCAGCTCTGGTAACTGTCTTATCTTCCTTCTGCTTTGCAAAATACACCTCTCAGTCATCATTTTCAGAGAAGGCTTTTATTGACTTTTTTCAGTTTTCTTATGTTGACTTTTTTGCTTTTACTGAACTTGATATCTCTGGTTTTTCTGGGGTTTTTCCTAACCTTTCCGATACAAAGATCGATTGCTGTTAATTATGAACTTTAATATATTTTCCACTAGTGCCTCCACTCTGCCAAATAATCACACATTACACATTTCCCCATTTCTACAAAATCAGCCTTTCTATAATCTAATACCTTTGTTTTTGTGTGGCACAAGTCTGTCTCACCAATCACTGACTTCTATTTTATCTTTGTTCCTCATGATGCGATTTTTTGCAAATTGTCTTTAAGGCCCATTCCCAGCCAAACAATGGCACAATTCATACTGTTACCAGGGATGGCCAGAACTTAATGATGCCAATCTTGTCATCACACCCCACCCATTCTTAGTAACGCTATGGCTCACAATATTGAAAAGCAGAGAGACAGGACTTGAGGCCTTGATTTGCTTTAAATCACAGCCTCAATCAAAATGCAGGATATTTGCCTACTCTCCCGGGACACCAGGAGCTATACCCAAATTTCAGTAGTCTCCAGGACATTTCAGGAGAGTCAGCAACCACAATTTAAAATATCCCCACTTTAGCAATGCCATAGCTTCGGATGAGGTCCATACTGCGAAGTCTGGGTAAAAACATTGGGCCGTATTCAGAGAACCATTTTCACGGCGAGTTGCGTGCGTATTTTTAGGCACGTTTCAAGTGATCATGCGTAGTAACATTTTGTACCTAGTTTACGTTGACTATACGCGCATAAGTGCCTCACGGATGGACTTGTGAATCGCACTTGGGTAAATACGTCCGGCTATGCGTTGCAAAAATACACACGTGTAAATTTAAATAAAAATGGGCGGGGGAAGGCATTCAAATGAAGGTATGTGGGCGTGACTAACATGAATCGCACATACGGAGGACACGTACGCACGCAACTGCTCACGGAAAGTTGCAAATGGTCTGTGGAGGCGGACGTCACCGACAGCATGGCCGAGAGAGGGGAGTGTGATGGGTGTGAGGGGGTGTGGCCTGCACCGGCCGTGCGTATAATTGCGTTCCTTCATGGAAACGGTTCTCTGAATACGGCCCATTGTCAGAATGACGTTTCCTCAGGTGTTTCACCAGAATTCATTGAAAAGGTAACAATTCTTCCAACATCAGTAGAAATTCACACGAGAGGCTGGGATCAATACATTTGTAGCTTTTATTGCAATCTAACAGATTAGTTTCACAGATTCCACAGACATTCTAGAACGAACGCCTCCAGGCAAACAATAAAAAAATGTTGTGGTTTATAACATACATAGTATGATTCAGTGCATCCATAGTGCATAGAAACGCTATACAGCTACAGCGTCGTCATTGCAGAACATCTTCCAAAACAGACATTGAACAAAGAACATTAACCATTTGTGTGCCAGAGGTGCGATCCACACAACTCGCGGCACCTGAGGGTGCTTCAGCGGATCTACCGCCCATCCGTCAGGATGTACTAAACGTCATGTCAAAACATTACAGTTCACTTGAAACAATGAACTTAGGCTTCCATAGGAACATTTAAAAAAAATCATGTGTTACTTCTACAGCGATCTGTGACACATATATAATGTGCGATACAAAGCATTGCTAATTATAATGTGTGCAAACGTACATTAATAAATATGGGGTAGACTAACAACCATGTTAAATGAATACCTGTTCTACAGGGAGAAAACCATTATACCATGTAATATTTACAAGCCAGCAGGAGCGATATGTGTCTTGATGTCTTTTTTGTGGTTCTATATGGCCCCAGACACTAAATTCATTCAATGACACTCGTGGAAAGTAGCTTTTTAAACAGTCCATAAAACTCCCATTTAAACATTCACATTTTGAATCAGTACATTTTTAGGCCTGGTCTGTATATCCTGCTGCCTCTATGTACATTCATATTCCACAGCTGTAGGCCCACGCACTAGGTTAAAATAACCAGCAAGTGCACCAAGGTCGATGGAAAGTGACCGCTGTCTCCTGGTCAACTCGGAGTCTTCACTCGTGTACAATGAAGAATCTAGAGAGGCAAAAAAAAAAGGAAATGTCAAATGATGTCCAATTACAGTACATAGGATATTGCCATTTCCTGCAATAAATGCAGTGTTGCAGAACGGATTTCTAGGTGTGCTCAAAATAAATGGTTCTTTGTTTTTTTTAATCAGGAATATCCTCTGAATGAGCTCCACAGATTTTATAAGAGGCTTCCATTTCAACATTGGTGGACAGAGGGAAAGAAGGTGTGCATGGAAGGGTCAGGTGAACAGACAGGGTTAACCGATCAGCATTTTCTTGTCAGACAGGGTCGTTACCGTGAACAAAGGAGAGGTCCGGCGCTCCAAACAACCATTATATAACACTGTGTCAGCACATACATAAAAAGGAGGTTTAGTTCACAATATAGCTATATTGGGTTAAGCTCACCTGCCCAGCGTCAAGGCACCTCCTGTAGGTGAGTCCCTATCCGTCTGCTATATGTGTACTCAGGAGGTCTATGTTAAGACACCCCTACTATTTGAACAGTGTGCAGCGGCCATTTTGTGGGAAGGGTCAAACTCCCAAAGTGAAACTAGCAAAGTAACTTTGGATGGGGTCCACGTCTAATTTACAACTTTCGGCATGGTACCAGTGAAGACATAAACGTCTCCTTTTGAATCCTGATGGCTAAAAGATAATGATGACATTATGGTGTTGGCAGAATCACTGTGAAAATATTTCTAGCCAGTACAGTAACTGCATTGCTGAGCTCTTGCCTCTGTGATATTGGACCTGATCCAGAATTATTAGCATATTCTGTACATTAGCCTCCTTGTAATGTATGGCATTTGCTATCCATAATACCGCCATGCACAGAATCAGGGCACTCCCCCTACTCTTCTACATGCCAATGGTGGATCCGTGGGCAGGACCCTAGCTTAAGCATTCTGCAGGCATCTCTGTGCGTGTGGAATACTGAACTGTACGTAACAGCTGAGCCACGCCCTTACTGTACAATATAATTGGCCACCCACCATGTGTGTCTTATTTGCAGGGTAAAACAGCATCTGCAAAATGCTCCCATTTCCCAGTTCTATAACATTCTCTGGAAGTCTGCAGCATATTACATTATTCCAGTATATTTACATTATTGATCATGTAACATCATGAACTAATGAGTTGAGATGCTCTCTATCCATAGATTCCTGCTCAAATTAAAGACTTGTAAATAAAGATCTCTGCAAATTCAATGTTCTTTCCCATTATTCCCCCAGTAATAAATTGCTAAATACTACCAGAGTCATCAAAAAAACAAGCAGATAGAAATAAATAGAGGAAGCAGTGCACGGAATTCCCCTTTCACATCTGCACAAATTCCACTTAGCGCTGAAGTTCTCTTTTCTATAAAAAAAGGTTTAATCAAACTTATGGCCTTCATTTAGGAGCCTAGAATGGACATTTTCAGTCATTTTAGTTAAAAATAAGTTTTGTTTAAATCTACTAGAATAGCAATGGCAGAGATAGACAAGATATGCCCGTTTCCACATAGAAAGTGACGGCAGATAAGAGCCACATGGCCCATCCAGTCTGTACAGTTGTTTATTTAAAACTATACTGACAGTTAGGGTTCCAAGCACTAGGCATAAGCTCATGTGCCTGGTCCCTCCGTAATGTTATGTTTATGGTTTGTGGTCTATGTACCCGTGATGTTTTCAGGCAGATCCGGCTCCTTTTTAAGCAGTCTCTTCCGCTCCAGTAATGCGGTATCCAGGCTCTGGCAGCGAGGCTGGTCCTCCGGCGGTGGGTTGAGCGCCTCGTGTTTCAGCAGCTCGGCAGCGGTCGGTCGCTGATTCGGGTTCTTGTCCAATACAGAGACCAGTAAGTCTCTCATGACGGGGCTGCAATCTTCTGCAATGTCTTCCAGCGGGGGAGCTTGTTTGTGTATCTGAGAAGCAAAAGGGAAGATACTGAATGTAGTGTAATCCTCCCATTCTCTCAGTGGCCCCAATCCAGATCTGTGTGTAAGCCCTAGTGCAGTGCACGTGCTGTAACTGCGGGTGTGGTGCGTTTAATTCCATAGCGCACCCAAGAGTCCTCTGGGTGACATCCAATTTCAGCATATAGCATCTGAGCACAAAGCAGACCAGTTCAATGCAGCTTTGTTACCTAATATGCTGCGCAAGTGCGGAATTAATGGTTATGACGTGATGACACTAAATTAAATACTAAATAGTAATGCGTGTGCAGCATGAACACATGCAGGTCAGAAATAGGACATAGAGTGTCAGCTCCCTGGACACAGACACGACCTGTGTGGGGTGCAAATGTTTTTCATCTAAACCCTTCTTTTTTTACGGCTCTGTTCCGCTCAGGCTCCGTACTTGCTTGGCCTCACCTTTACGGTACGTTTTCTTCACAAGCCGCCATCGCAGCGCAAGTTTCGTTCGGGTATGAATGAGAAGTGACTGGGTGGACTTTCGATTCTGCGCATGCGCAGTAAAAAAAAAATCGAGCGCAAATACGTCACTTTAGCCGCCGTACAGATATTTCTGGATCGGGGCCAGTGGGAGAGGTAAACTCCTGGGGTATTTTTATTCTTTTTATTAAATTGTTTCACCTAGATGGAAAACATCAACTTTTGAACCTCAAATGCTGTAGGGCCTTAGCAATCAGTTGTGGGGTGGAGTTGCATTAAAATGCGGGTGTTTTTATGCAGATAATAATCATTTTATTTTTAAAATATAAAAATAGAAGCTGCAAAAATTATTTTAATTCATTTCCCTACTTTAAGCTTCCATAACGACATTTGTAATTTGCCTGGAACGCTTGAATCTTCTTTTTCACTAGATAAGATATGGGTTTGACAAATGCAAGTGTTCATGGGTATTTTTCGTGATTATGGGCCTGATCCAGACCTATGCCCACCGTCGCTAGGATCGGCTTTTCAGTGGATCGGGAGTCCGTAGCAGCACCGTAGGGACGCTGGAGGGGAAGCCCCCCAGCGTCCCTACGTTCAGGTTAGTGTTGGTGGGCGGGGGGAGGTAGTTTAATGAGGGTGGGAGGACGGGCTAGGCGGCCATACACTCCTGTGCGAGCGTATGGCCCCTTCCTTACGCTGGCTGAAGTTAGGGTAGCNTAAGGAAGGGGCCATACGCCCGCACAGGGGGAGTGTCGGGGTAAGTGAACGCCGATACGCTGTGCTTTAGTAAGGTCTGGATCAGGCCCTAAGTCACTACTTTGGGGAGAAAAATTGGAATAAAAAACTGACACTTACAATATAGAGGTATGAGGGATAGGAAGATCGCGGGTAGCGTTTCACCCAGGGTGGGGTCCCTGTCTGCATGTGGATGATGGTGGCTCCCATGCTGTAAATATCCGCTTTAGTAGAGTGTCCTCTGCAAAGGACAATTTCTGGACTCATGTAGATCTACAACCAGAAATGGCAGAAAGGTTTTTATTATTCAACAAAATAGTTTCTATGGCTCAAAGCACCTCAGGAATCCCATCCTGGTCTCACATTAAGATTCTATGCACATCTACAGGGTGTAGTGTGTTAACCTGCTGCCGCTTACAGGAGAGAGCGACGACAGAGCAGAGGAAAGAGAGTGGGCAGAGCAGAGAAGAGAAGAGAGCAGGGACATGGCAGAGAAGAGAGCAGGGACAAATAAGAGGACAGAGCGGGGTCAGAACACAGCAGAGGAGAGAGCGGGGCAGGACAGAGGAGAGGACAGAGCGAGGGAGAGAGAGTGGAGGAGAGAGCATGGACAGAGCAGAGGACAGAGTGGGGGGAGAGGGGGAAAGAGAGAAAGCATCGACAGAGCGGAGGAGAGAACGGGGGCAGAGTGGTGAGAGCGGAGGAGACAGCATAGACAGAGCGGAGGAGACAGCATGGTGAGAGAATGGGGGCAGAGTGTTGAGAGCAAAGGAGACAGAGCGAGGGCAGAGCGACGGGGGCAGGGTATCCGGTTGTTAAGTCGACAGTCAAAATGTCAACAGATCAAATTGTTGACAGGGCAAAATGGTGACATTTGAGTATTATGTTAGTATTACATATATATTATTACATAATTTTTTATAAGAACCCGCATTACATTAAGTTTACATACATTACAAATAAATAAATAATAACATAGGACTGGACTCACAGATCCGGTGTGTTAGGTGCAGACAGGCCCTAACTTTGCTCTCCAATCTGCACTATAAAAGCAGCGGATTCTGTGCAGACTGGATGGGACAAGGGGTTTTTACCTGCCACCCGCCTGTAACTTTCCATTCCATGTCACGTGATTTACAAGCTCAAATACAGGGAAGGAGGAAGTATAGAGAACAGTGCAGCAGAAGTACCTTCCCTTACTTCCTCATTTACCTAATGCAATTCCGTGCCGGATTACAACAATGTCTCTCTATCAATTTATGTTGTAACCCTCCATCCATTCATTACCTCAGTTCCCCGCAGGTCCTTCGGGTAAAACACATCACCAGTCATCTGGATGCTGAGTCCAAAATCTACCAGGACGGCTTTTGTGGACATAAACACAATGTTGCTGGCTGCAATGATATACACATAGCTTGAGGTCAAAGTTATAAATTTTATTGCATATTATTTGCATAACACATACCAATATGTATTAAGGAACTAGCGAAATAAATAGCTCACACATAGCATTCTATTATGTGGATATCTATATTAAAGTCAAACAGCTCAATTCCATTTCTGATTGCTGCAATTTCTTTAACTTGCATTTTAAGCAGACATCGGTTAGTCCTTATTTATACGCCTACAAATCAACAGGTGCTTTTTAAAATCTCTCTGGAAAGATCATCAGTATGGGGTGCCACAAGCTCACAGCTCTCAGACTGACAGGCCATGGCAGCATGGAAGAGAGGATTGCACCAGTGATAGCAAAGCACAGAGGAGCCTTCAGAGATGTCACTGCTCACTTTATCATGTATGTGGTTGGTGTTGTAGTCACATAACACTGTGGAAGCTGTGAAAAATTCTAAATCTCTAGTGCAGTCTTAATAAACAAAACCAAGCAGAAAGGGTCATTACCAAAGAGGCTCTTTATAGACTGTCACAGTAAATTTACGTCAAAAATGTTTAATGCTTTAATCAACTAATGTTTCAATGGAGCACACATAGGGTTGGATCCAGACTTAAGAAGGAGTTTGAAATTAGGAGAGGAAAGTTACTCCTGGGAAAACCCATGTTGATTTCAGGGGGGAGTCCAGTTAAATGCATTCTTTGCATGCAGGGATATATCTTTATCTCTATACTGTAATACCTGTTTGCAACAGATGAAATATGACTCCCCTGCAATCAACATGGTTTAGCCCAGGAGTAACTTTCCTCTCTTAGGGCCGCATTCAGATCTGTGTGGCGATTGGATCGCTATTATACGCACGACCGGTGCAGGCCACACCCCCTCACTCCCATGACACTCCCCTCTCTCGGCTGTGCTGTCGGAGACTTCCACCTCCATAGACCACTTGTAACTTTCAGAGTGCATTCCCGTGCGTATGTGTCCTCCGTACGTGTGATTAACGATATTCGCGCCCACTTTCCTTCGTTTCACTGCCAGCCCCCCCGCCCATTTTCATTTACATTTTCCGGTGCGTATTTTTGCGTCGCATATCCATCCGTATATACCAACGTGCAATTCACAGGTCCGTCCGTATGTATCAACATGCGATTCACAGGTCCGTCCGTAAAGCACTTCCGCTCGCATAGTCTTTGTTAACTACGTAAATAAAGTTACTACGCATGAGCAGTTGGTCCAATCGTAAAAATATGCACGTAACTAGCCCGAGAAATCGGATCTCTGAACGCGGACCTTAATTTCAAGCTCCCTCTTAAGTCTGGATCCAGCCAATAGAAGACAAAAGCTAAGTCCAATGTATTTGGTAATAGCCATAGGTAGACATGTGCAACCAACCACTAGAGCAGGCCTAGCCAACCTGTGGCTCTCCTGATGTTGTGAAACTACAATTCCCAGCATGCTTTACCTGCTCAGCCATAGCTGATTCCAAACAAAACAGGATGGTACTCGTAGTTTCACAACACCATGAGGGCCACCGGTTGGCCAGACCTGCACTAGAGTGACCATGGCAAGTGTACAGCACCTTTCTTATACTATTACAATGGAAATGATCAGTATAAGAATCACTGCCTTTCCCATGCTGTATCATCATCATCATCAAGTTATTTTGGGGATTTTGATAAATGACTAAGTTATAGCGTGACTCTGGAAAAGAAGGTTCAGGCAGGTCATTCAAATCATATCTGAGGTCACGAGCTGAGTGCATGACTTCACGCCCATGCTATGTCTTACTTCCAGTTTACTAAATGTAAAATAAATATAAAAAAACAAGCTGACTCAGAATAACTCAGAATAACAGCCACCTCCTTACTAACGAGAGACATTATTGTGAAAATATTTTAAGAATGCAGCTTCTCAATGCAAAAGGAAATATTACATTAAATCCGCAAGCAGGCAACAGGAACACTTTAAATCTGTTCACCTTGAACCCTGGTGGATATCAGATATTGTCACAGTCAGTGATTGTGCTACATTTTTTAGATAAATGCATAAGGAGTATTTCTATTGAGGCAATGAGGGTGGTTTGCCACAGGTGAATAAAAGACTGGCAATGTAGCTGGGAGTCTGCAGCCTTGAGCTACAGACAGGGATAATCCTCCACATACATTTACACAGAACATGCAGGTGGAAGACCTGGGTCTATTTAGTTAGCTAGGGGAAAAAAAGACAATAAACAGCTGGTTTGTGCTGGGGGTGGGGTGATCGACGCTAGATTAGTGGCCGGTGACCACAGAGTGAACTGTGTGTAAAACTAGCGGCAGGGACCTGGGACTGTAAATACTGATGTTTTTCTTTGGAATGCTGGACTTTACCAACTGCTGCATATATAACCCTGACGATAAAGGACAGTAATGCAGTTCAGAAACCGTGTGTGAGCAGTGTCTTACCGACTTATGCTATCCAAAGAGGAGTATATCATTATCAGTAAATAAATGTGATCTATGATGTTCCGAACTCCTAATAACTATCCAGGATCCAGATCGGATCTTCTGCTGGTGTTGCATTTGAAGCTACGAGCTCAGCTCCACTCCCCTCGCATTCTGATCCCTGTCCCCTACCTAAAGTTTTCCAATACACCCTCGCCTAAAAATTGGGACATGTCCTAAGTTTGGATAGGACGGAGGGTGCTTAGCACCCTTACTATAAAATTTACATACATCCTCTCTCTCACTTGCAATTGCAACTGGCCGGCCCATCATCAGAAACGACAGAGAAAATTAGTAGAGAATTATGGCTCCAGATCTGTACTGCAAGTGTCATGCACGCGTCATCAAACGTCCCATTGCAAAATGCAGGCGCGTGCTAATGGAAAATGCCCCCTTTACAGTAGTCTGGATTTAGTGCTATGAAGAGATGCTCCCCTGCTTCAGTGCATGTAACACGTAACCATTAAAATTACAATGCTAAATAAT
>WWET01000570.1:47763-65326 GCA_011038615.1 Limnodynastes dumerilii | reverse complement strand
GAACATCAGTGTCTGTCTTATATTGCCCATTTCTGATCGTCAGCATCTAGAAGAAAGAAAAGGACAAGCAGATTACAAACCACAGATCTCTGCTGCTTCCTCTTTACGGTTATTAAAGTAAAGCTATAAATGCCAGAATGCTGTCCAACAGTAGGTTTTAACTAATCGGATTCATAGTTAAGTCTGCAAGGGGACTTGCGCAAATAATTTACGCAAGTCTCCTTGCTTGTAGCATCTGCGCATGCATGCATCAGATGTTACAAACGCGGATTCGTCCAACAGAACAGAGTGTGCCTTCCGCATGGCAAAACCCTGCACCATGCTAATTAGGCAAACAGGGCGACATTAAGAACATACGCACAGGTCTGCCATGGCACGGGGCAGATCTGTGCGATAAACTTAAGATAGGAGGTATGAACACAGAGGTGTCCAAACCTCTGCATATCAGAGTGTTGAGGGGATGTTTACTCCCCTCTTCCACGTGTAATAACAGACTAAATATGGTCCAACGTCATACACGAAAGGTCTGCTGCCCACAATGACACGTTTTTACTGACATGAACTCCCAAAATATAGGGATAAAATATCATAAACAGACTGTTAATAAAGCAATAAAGCCTGGAGAACAATGATATATAAACACATAGACAGATGGATTAGAATGTCAGAGTACTTTTCCCAAAGTTATGGTTATAGAATCCCCAGCGACTGAGATGAAATCATTTTAGTTGGGACTCCATTCCTAATGTAATGTCTGAACCCTTTCTCCCCGTACACAGCTGAGTCACTTACTTACTCCCAGTGTCCTCCTACATCACAGCTCCTCTGCACAGCAAGCGCGGAAGCTGCAGGAGATAACTCTCATAAGTATGAATTTCCAGTACTGACATTTGGAACTTATACACACTGTAGGGAGGCATTTCTGGGAGTCCTCTTTGTTTCAAGGGGCCATTGCCGGCTGCAGGGCACTGCGACAGATTTTTGGCAGCTGCAGAACGGTTGCTTAGTTTGGTCCAATGCTGGACATGCACAGAACAGAGCAGTTACCCACCATAAGCGGTAAAGCCGGTGTCCTTACCAGTTGTCATTTTGGAATCAGTTCACGTGCCATTTTGCCATGCCATTTCAATTCTGTCATTTTGTACTTTGTTTTGCAGAGATTTTGACTTTTTTTTTATTATTATTTTTTATTATTATTTTATTTTACGTATGCCAATCAGCCCCCAATATAAGTTACTGCTGAAGGATGCTTCCTTCTTCCAACCCTTTCCAGCCACCCTGAGCACCAGCAGATAGCGGACCATGTATTACCAGTTACGTCAGGGGAGTGGAAATGATTCTTACCACTTATGTGGTACCTAAACAATCTAGATTGTGTAGTAAGGAAAACATATTGGAACGAGATGTTATGAAGAGACAGACAGGTTTTTCTTCCACTCTGTGTGTGAAAAGTGTATGGATTACGCCGCAAAGCACCACTAGATGGCGCAAGTCAGAATAGGTCAAGCATCAGTGAGGAACCGGGACAAGGTGTAACCAACATAGCAATTAGCCTGAGGCAAGGAAACAGTTTCCTGGCATAAACAACAAATACGCAGAAGCTACGCACACACTCCATGGAAAGCCAACTCCTTACTAATATTACACAACCATTTGGTTTTTTTTAGTTGCACCATGCAAATAGTAATGGAAAATTTTGCATAAAAGTAATTATTAAAAGGTGTATTTATAATATTTAATGTACTGGAAGATAAATTACTGTGGGATCATGGTGGAAAATGACTTGGAATAAAAACAAACATTGATGGGGAAAAACAAGCAAACAAACCACTGGACGAGTAAACTTTATTTATAACTTTTTGTGAGCTACACCTTAAAGAGATTTCACATATGTAGTCATGTTGTCACAAGCTCTCTGCTGGTACTATGGTTTCCTGTAGTTTAACACAATTTAACTAACTACTAAGATAACTAATAGAAAAAAAAACTTTTGACCACTCGGGTCATACCGCCAATTTAACCATCTACACCACAGGTTCTCAACCAGTGGTACCAGTACCACTGGTGGTACTTGGACCACTGTCTGTTGATACCCAGGGCAACTGGGCTTGCTTTTTAGTAGGTAGCAGATATACTTGTACTTTAACCATAATCCATTCAGCCTTCTATATATTTATTAAAAGTATCTATACTAAAGGGATACATAGATTATGTAGAAAATGTACTTTAAAACCACTGCAAAATATGCAAGGAGAAAGCAAATATCTATATATGTGTTCACATGATCTGCAAAGTGGTACTTGACCTGATTCCATAGGTAATAACTGGAAATTTCCGCTGATCTACACCGATCATATCTATCATGGGAGATAAATCATTCATTTTTATTTTTTTAGCTGCACTTGGCTGAACTGGGAAATGAAAGTAAATGGAATGTATCATTTTAATGAAAGTTACAACATGCATTTATCCTGTAATGAGAACACATAATTAAATCATTATACAGAATATCTTGCCTGTTTAGAAGCATAACTTATCATTATGTTCATTATATTCACACCTCCACTGCCCAATGACATAAACCACAGAGGAGAGGTCTTACAGATATAACTCTTAGTATAAATAACTTCAAATTTAAAAAAATCTGGATTTGATACATGGACGTCTTCTTACCTTATTTAATATGATTCCACATTCCTCGTGCAGATATTTGTGTAAATGCTTAGTTGCATCTGACAATTGATTTGCAAAGCTTAGTAACTCTTTTGTAGTGCCATACTTGACTGATGTTAGGAGAGAAGTTTCTTGCCCACTGAGAAACAAAGAGTCTGATCTCTCCTCATAGTCATATGTTTCTTGGCACAATGTAACAGAGCTCTTCTCACCAGCAGACACTTCCCCATCACGATAAAGATTTTCCATTATAGTCACCACATCAGACACATTTAAATAAGAAAGCAGCAGCTCAGCATCCTCCTTCTGGTCACTTCTGTTGGTGTTGATAAAATCCATTATGGCACTGCTCTCCAAAGGAACACCTAGAAGTGGGACAATAATAATTGGTGAAAATAATGTTCTAGATTGTTTGTTGTAAAAAAAATATATATGAAACTATTGGATATAGTATTTTGTGAAATAGGCTGAATAGTACTAACAAAAAAGAACTATAAAAATAGTTATTCACTGAGCATTGTGACAGTTCAACTCACAACCACAGTGCCCTTCAAATGTTTTGTTTTGTTTTATTTTATTTTTTATCCATTTATTCAATTCACAGATAAAAGGGACCTTTCATTGTGCTTTAATGATACACAACATAATACAATATTTTTTTGTGTACAACTTATTAAAACACTCCTACACATTGTTCCAGTCTGGCACCATCTCAGCCCCCCCTGAAGGGATAGACTTACATGCCTTGGCACTGCTTATAACGGTTAAACTTCCAAATGTTGCTGAACTTCTGAGTGCTAAACTATAAAATCAGAAAGTATTTTATCTAAGACTGGAAGCAGATTACCAAACACATCTGAATTACCACATACAGTAAAATCAACTTCATTAAATTCCTCAGAATAATTTACTGGAACAACCTAAGAATAGCAGAATAACTCCCAAAAATGTTTCTGCAAATATTTCTGACTCAACTAAAAAAAAAAAAAAAGACCCAATTAAAATGTATTGCTTAACTTTAGCTGGATTACAGAAAATCTAAAGTAAATATACTAATTCATCCAACAGGAGAAATCATTTCCTAACATCAAACATCCTATGGCAATGGTCTTTGAGGTTACAAATGAGAGGGAATCCAGCGGAGAGCAAACAGAAATTACACCTAAGAAAAACAATGCTGAATTTCAGGGGGAGGCAAGTTAGTTTTATTTTGCTTTTTTTAGTTAGCTTTTTGCACACAGATACTGCCCAGCTGTACAGTTACACTTCTATTTATACCTGGACTAGGAAACATCGCCTCTAAACTTTAATCCTGTTTGCAACTGATTAAATTTGCCTCCCCTGCAATTCCATATGGTTTTGCCCAAGTTTTCTTTTCAATCTGGATCTGGTTTAATGGGCTGGATCCAGACTTAAGTGCGTGCTTGAAAATAGTTACTCCTGGGCTAAACCATGTTGATTGCCGGGGGAGTCAAGTTAATTGTATTCTATGCATGTAGGGATATATCTTTGAATTGGTTACTGCACACAGATACTGACCAGCTTACTATCATACTGTTATTTAGACTTGGGATAGGAAACATCACCTCTTAACTCTAATACTGTTTTGCAAGAGATGAAATATGACTCCCCTGCAATCAACATGGTTTAGCTCAGGAAAAACTAATTTCAAGAACTTACTTAAGTCTGGATCCAGCCCATTGTTCTTTCACCATTAAAAATCAGGTCAGAACACCAGTTTCTGGCATTGTCTTTGGATCTATTATACAATCTATAAGTGCTGTTATTTCAGGTAGACTGAAATGGAAGATACTAGATGCCAGATTCTCAAAAAGGAAAAATAATGGAGATGTTGCCCATAGCAAACGGACCAATTCTAGCTCTTACTTTCCTATTACATACTAGAGAAGGTCAGCTACAATCTAATATGAAAGTAAGAGCTAGAATCTGATTGGTTGCTATGAGCAACATTTCCATTTTTTCCCTTTGGGAAGCTTATTAAATCTACGCCAGAGTGGTCTCCAAGGCTGCATCAAGTGGAAATACGCACCAGCAGTCACATTACCAGCTGGAGCTGAAAAATGGAAATGTCCCTAAACAAACCAGTTTCTCGTTGGACAGCCCGTTTACCTAATCTACAGCAGCCAGACCGGGCTGTTATGCGCCATATGCAGACCCTCCAACATGACCCATTCCGTTAGGTACAATTCAATCCGCTTCTGAGCTTCCAACTGTCACTAACCTAGTTGAAATGAATGAACTGATATTTAAAAAACTATTTGCCTCTTCAGCAACAGAGGTGGTTACCATAGTAACTGACAGTTTGAAACTAAGAAGCAGAATATTTTGTAACTAATGGAATGGGTCATGTTGGAGGGTATGCATATGGCAGGTGCTGATGTAGGGGCTGATTCAGAGTTACACATCCACCTTTTTTTAGGTGGAAGTGTACAGCTCAGCTAAACCATTTTTCAAAGTAAGGGGTGTTGATTAATTAAAAAAAAAATTGCATGCATGGAAAATTCTTACTTTTACACATATAACTAAAATACTGCATAGCTTTATGATTATTCTATAAAAGAGAGTTGAGCTAAGAAACTTCACCTCCTAATTTTAATTCTGGTTTTACAATATAAATCTGCCTCCCCTTGCAGCCCAGCATGGTATTGCTCAGGTCTACACTTCCACCTAAAAAAAGGTGGATGTGTAACTCTGAATCAACCCCGTAATGCAGAATAATGAGTACAGTAAAATCACCAGTTCACAAGCAGAGGTCATCACCCGGTGTTCTGTTTAGATATCCACCGACATCAAGTGAGTGGCACAGTGGTCCAACGCTTCTACTGGGTGTAATTATTCATGATATAATAAGGTATAGTGAGATGCTGTCCCGTCACTCCCTCTCATATCACTTGTGTGTCCAGAACCCTGCCTTAATATCTCTGCATGGTTCCGAATCTGTCTGAATGTGAGGATCTTCCTTCCGCCACTCACTTACCTCAATCTTTCCCTGCCCCTCTGATGGGGATTACGCATGTGGATTTAAATCAATGCCCCTCTACACAGAAAACCTATCACACAGTACGATAAGAGTTCCTATGCGTAGACAGAAATCCCCTGAGTTGTACAAGCAGATTGTGAAAGTCGGGTGAACTTCTTAGTTCTGGATCCGGCCCATGCATAGGCGTATCTATAATGGGTGCAGGGTGTGCAGGGCACACAGGCTCCTCAGAACAGGGAGCCCTGTGGCATTCATCCTGCACCCAGGGTTGGTAGGGGAAGGGGGGCCATTCAGCATCTATTTCTTCCCTCTAAGATCTTCCAGAGGAAAGAAATAGATGCCGAATGAGCCCCTCTTCCCCTGCGGTGGGACCGTCCCTATTCGCCGGCCGTAAAAGGGGCTTGTCTTAGTTAAGCGCCGCCCCTTTTGAGGTTTGTGAATCGGGACATTACTGTCTCAGGTAAGGGGGGCCCCATGTACAAATCCTGCACAAAGGCCCCCTCACTTCTTAAAACACCTCTGGGCCCATGGACATGTTTTTCATACTTAAATTTCATTCTAGCTCTAAACTTCACAAGGAAAAATGGAGATGTTGCCCATATCAACCAATCAGATTCTAGCGGACATTCTCTAGTATGTAATAGGAAAGTGAAACCTGGAATCTGATTAGTTGCTATGGGCAACATCACCATTTTTCCTTTTGAGAAGTTTAGTAAATCTGGCTCCATGTCTTCAGATTTCCCCATAAGCCACACACAATGATTAAACATCCTATAGTCTATCCTTCAAATAAAAAAAAATATATCTTACATTGCTTTAATGACCTTCTTTGCTGTAGAGAAAGAGGAAGAGAGTGTGGGTTTGCAGCCCGAACAAGAGGTCACATCATTGCCGTCCTAAACACTGGCCTATCAAACATCCTCTGAATGCATATACAAAGATCAGTGAAACCGGCACTGCTGGGGTGGCTTCAAAATTTGCAATATGTCTGTGAGAGACATCCAAGGATAGAATAATCCCTTGCAGACAATGGAGGTTGTCATATCATTGCCTGGACCAGTAGTCAGTGAGTCACCTGACAAACAATAAAGTTAACACACTGCCTTCCACTTATAGGAGCGGAAACAGTCTACTAAAATAGACAAATACGATGTCAGAGAGTGCACACCCGCCGCACTTCCAGTACAGACCTGGATCCTCTGTATATCCAGAATTCCGCACTGCACATGTGCAGTGTCACAGTAAGTGTAATGTCACAGTAAGGACGGGCTAAGCAACTTACATTATGTGGATTTATGAGCCATCGCCTGTGAATCCGGTCCAAACTGTGGATAAGAGTTGTAACTGGATCTCTGTGGCTGATGAGAATACTCTGTTATTGTGACCATAGTAAAGTTAAGATCATGTCTATACTATGATATGAGCCAAGTTAAGACCATAGACCACAACTAGAATTACGCAAAAAAGGCGATTTACACATTATGTCCTGCGAGCAATCTGCACATATGTACACATGGCGGCTGCACTTTGTAACGCACTACAAACAATTCTGGATAATGCACTGTAAGCCTTTGGGTGGGTGTGATGACCCATTGTGCGTACAGATTGTGTGCATGTTGGGCAGTGGGGGGTATTTGAATCGTACAATTATTATGCACCGGTGCCATTTTAGGTGGGTCATGTGCGTAAAGGTTAAGGTAGCGTCCAGAGTACAGAAATACCATATGTGCAAGGGGAGTGTCCTACTAATATGTGGAGGAGTTATGAGGGCAGAGTATATTAATTCTGAACCCAGCCCCATGTCAACAAACTACAAAATAGAAAACAATTAAAATATTAGACCAATCAGGAAACTCGACCCCCTGTCCCCCCTCCGGAGACTTAATTACAACAAAACGATTTAGTTATTATTTTAGAAAAATCTCAATTTTGAGTTTAAGCACATTCCATGTGTACTGTTTAAAATATACAGGAATCATTCATCTTAAAGTGATATGTTTAAACTGTCCTGCATCACCAGCCTGAACTAAACGAAACTCTTACCCACCCAATCTGTTTGTTATTACGCAGTCTTGGTTAAACTGATTGTTATAATTGTAAAGTGTTACATAATCTGTTGGCGCTATATAAAAACCTGTCAATAAATAATTAATAAATAAATAATAAATATCAAAAACAAGACAGCAATACGTGTGTTCTTATAGGGCTGGAATATAGTTGTTATGCAGTTACTTGGAACTAATAACAGGACAACAGTTGGATAGCTGTGATTCATTCTTACCTAACACAGGGGGGGGTTAATACCCAGTCAGGAATCCCAAAAATGTTACAGCTATATATAGTAGTTTGGGAACGGGGCAGGGGGTTAGTGGGTACTATTTTGCAGGAAAATAGAATTTAGCTTGCCTGACATTGCAATAGCAGTCTAATGTGGATAACAACAAAGACACTACTCCCCATGTGGGTAGCCATTTATATAAATCACCCCTCAGAGACTTTATACATAGAAGAGGGAGCTCCCATGTGTATGAACGCTCTGTGCAACTTCATGTCACATCTTAATAGCAATTCATTCAGCGTTACTGGTTATGGTCCTTCACCTTAATCTAGGGAGGCCTGACACAATTTAGCTGGGGGAAAGCTAATATTTTAATTTAAAAAAAAATGCAAACCATTCGCCCACTGATCCAGCCCATGGCAAACCAGCATGAGACCATCAGGGTCAATATGTGCCACCAGTCCCTGAAATGACAATGCTGATAGATGTGCATGTAACTCTTACTACAAAAGCACAAAGGACCATATTTATAAGCTGCGGGTTTGGAAAAGTGGAGATGTTGCCTATAGCAACCAATCAGATTCTAGCTCTCACTTTCTTTTTACATACTAGAGAATATCAGCTAAAAATCTGATTGGTTGCTATGGGCAACATCTCCACTTTTCCAAACCCGCAGCTTAGTAAATGTGGCCCGAAATGATGTCAACTACAAACATAGGGAACTGGGTAAAAGTGGGTCTGTTTATTATTTAACACACTATTCAGAGGCAAACAGAGCAGTTTTAGTTTCAGAGACCGAGATATATTTCCATTGCTGTGGCCAAAAAACACTTTACAGTATACACACCTTATTATATAGTATACTCTGTTCTTTATTATGACAGAGATAATAGTGTACCAGTTCACATGACAGTACCACATATAATAGTGCCCAAGCTCACATGACTATGCCACACACAATGTAGTTCCCCAGTTCTCACGCCCATGCCACACACAAGCTCACATGACTGTGCCACACAATAGTGCCCAAGCTCACATGACCATGGCACACACAATGAAGTGCTCCAGTTCTCACGCCTATGCCACACACAAGCTCACACGACTGTGCCACACATAATAGTGCCCAAGCTCACATGACTATGCCACACACAATGAAGTACCCCAGTTCTCACGACTGTGCCACATAAAGCAATGCCTCTAGATTTTCCTCTGCTCCTGGGCGCCCATAACACTCCTCTTCCTTTTCTGACATCTCAGACACCATGAACGATCGTATGCACCAAGTTACACAAAGCTACAGATGACGTCTAGTGCACGGTCGGTAGCCAGACACTGCACGCCTGCAAACCTACCGAGATTTACCTGCAAACAGAATGCACCTGAAGAGGTTGTGCAGCAGCTGCGCCTAGGAAGTGTTCTGTCACCCGAGTCCCTGCTGGCTGTGACACACTCCCCTCCACGCCCAGTCAGTCAGTCTGTCTACAGCACAAGCAACAGGTCCAGTAAAGGGGCTTACCTTGGCTCACGATGGCTTCCAGCATTGCTCAGAAACTGTCAGTCACTTGCTGTCCAGTGAAGCTCCAGAGACATGTCCAGCAGTCAGTGAGTGAGTGAGAGAGTGCTGCAGCTCAATGCTGGAAAGTCCGGGCAGGAAGCGGAGGGCAGGACACTGTCAGGAAATGATGAGAAAGAAACAGCAGGAGAGGGCTCATTATTAACCCTTCAGGCACCTCCGAGAGGAGAGGGGTGAAGAGAAGATCTGCAGCACTCACAGGAAATCCCCAACCTGATTAAACATTCAGGGGAGGGCTCAGAGCATTCACATATTAGGAAAGTTCTCAGGAATGGAAACTGTTGTTTGAAAAACATATGACAAATGTTACCGAGGACTAACCTGTTTCTATACATGACTGAGGCGTGACATCATGAAATACACACTTGTAAGACGTGAAAACGCAGTTTTCTATGAATGTTAACCCTTCAATGCATCATGCTTTGTTTTTGGAGTATATTTTGTCCACCATAAGTTTTTTTTTTTGTTTCTTTGCCCAACATCATTTTTTTTTTTTTTACAAAAACAATAACTGGCATGTTTCAGGATTTAATGCATCATTTCCAGTATCCACTAACCCTAAATCCTAAATCTTGAATTACCAAGGAAGTCTGTGCATAGTTGAGGGGGGGGGAGTAACATCTTAAAAGAAAAAAAAAGCAATGGAATAAACATCAAAATAGCTTAAATATTTAAACAAATAAAAAAAACTCTCATTAATGGATTAAATGGGGACTGAAGTAATCATAGGTTTAACCAAATGAAAAAAAAGGTCAGACTTGATGGGCCAAGTGGTCCTTATCTAGGGCTGGGTACACACTGGGGCTTTTTCAAAAGACAGAGGGCCTGATTCAGAGATCCGGAACTAACGATAGTTCCGTGCGTATATTTAGGGTCGGATCGATTTTGCATCAACTGCGCATGTGTAGTAATAGTGCAACGCCATGTACGTTGAAGTTAAATTCAGAAATGCCTTAAGGTCGGACTTGTGAATCGGGCGGAGACTAATGCGACCCTAAGTGCGGCGGAAATATACGGACCTAAGGATTTGCATAGAAATGGGTGGGGGGAGGCATTTAGATGAGGGAAAGTGGGCGCGCTTACAGAGTTAGGGCCCTAAATATACGCAACTAATACACATAGGGTCGGAAGTGAGTGCGGCCAGTTAGGGCAAGTCTATGGAGGTGGAAGTTTAGGTCCGGTCGGAGGTTGCGTAGGGAGTGACTGTTTATTCTGGTGGGTGTAACCTGTTCCGACCTGCCACTTAGATGCGTATATTTGCGGTCCGATTGCCGACGGATCTCTGAATCAGGCCCAATATTTCCAATCACACAATCAGAAGACCGTTTCCACAGATATCTTCCCAGTGTGTACTGTCCAAAGACGCTCAAAATCTTTTGAAACGGCCTGTGATCTTTTGGTTTGATCTTTTGAAGCTCCTAATATGCTGGATCAACGAGCGTATCTCTGTTGCACTTCTAGGCCACAAGGGACAGTATTGTTGGAGTTCCTGATATGACTCCAGTCTTTTGACTGCCACCAGTGACATATAATAAGCCTAAGCCATTATCCTTGGTGTCAACCAGTGCGTTAACTCATTGTGTCACCCTTATGGACCTCCTACAATAATAGTTGCTGGCTCCTATCAGGGAGGCTCCCTGAAGAGTGGGTCATCTCCCTGACCCTGATTCAGTTCCAGAAGTCATTGCAGTATGATGACAAAATTAGGAAATTGTGTCCTGCATTAAGGTCATTGAAGCCAGAATGTAATCAAATACTGGCTGTTATCTAAGACAACATGACTGTAATAATGGAGGCAGAAATGGAGAATACACTTTGCACTCTTGTTAATTAGCTGTAGCGTCACCTACTTTTAGCTTTTCTATAAAGATGAAGAAGTCTGCACATTTCCTATTCACATCTGTTTATTAAAGTATATTTCAATCTTGGAAAAGAGTTAAGGTTAGGTTAGGGGAGGATTAATTTTAGGTTGCGGGATGGGGATAGTTAGGACTAGGATCAAGAAAACTTACATCGTAATCTTGAAAGCAGCTAACTACACCCAACGCTGACACAGTCCCTGAATGGCCCATTGCTGCTAATAATGCAGTGCCGGATTCACATCTAAGAAGCAGCCTGTGTCAGCGGCTCTTAACTACTTTAAGCAGTGCAGCTGCACTGTGCATCAAGCGACTGCACTGTTTATACAGTATTCATTATTTCATTATTACTTTACAACTAATGGGCCGGATCCAGAACTACGTCCGTCTTCCATAGACGGACGTAGTTCAATAAACAGTAGCTACTGCGCATGCGTAGTAGCTATTGTATGTAATCTGCGTATCGTTTCGATACGTAGATTGCATAAATGCGGTCTAAAAGTTCTGGATCCGGCCCAATGTGAGTAACAGAGTTTAGTCTCTATCACCCTCTGGGCCCCACTCTCTCAGAGGGCCTCAGGCTTCTGCACATGCAGCACTGCACTAACATGGCAGGTGACCTATAAGCACATCTTGCTTTATCCTCTGAAAGATCACGTCAGTCATAGCTGAAAAAATCTTGTACCGCATCCGCAATCCTTTGTATCTTTACCTCATGTATGGACACTATTACCGTTGCGGTTAGGTCCGGAAAAAGCTTGAAATTAAAAGACATTGTCACCCGCTAGAAACGGGAGCACTTGCGGACCTCTCCACATGGGGAGCAGTTCATTGGACACACCGCTATCATCTTAGCCACCGTTATATTAAAGACAGAGGACCTGATTCACACTTAAGAATCTTCCTAAAATAAGAACTTAAAGTCACTCCTGGGCAAAACCATGTTAATTGCAGGAGGAATTAATTTAATTGTATTCTTTGCATGCAGGAATATATCTTTGAATTGCTTACTGCACACAGATACTGGCCAGCTTTACTATCACACTGTTATTTAGACTTGGGCTGGGAAATATCACCTCTCAACACTAGTACTGTTTGCAACAGATGAAATATGACTCCCCTGCAATCAACATGGTTTAGCCCAGGTGTTCTTATTTTAAGAAGATTTTTAAGTGTGAATCAGGTCCAAGAGAGCCTGGAGAAAGGAGACTTAGCCAAAGGCACTCGTGTCTATTCTGATATGGGAGTTCCTGCACCCAGTACACGTGAATGGCTACAGCATCTACCTGTTAATCAGCACTTTTGCACGGAAGATCGGGTGAGCTCAAAGATTAACACTGCTATCTGCCACCACACATGGTCTACAGTATTAACCATATTACAACAACCTATTGACCTTCCTAGAGGGCTGATCAACCTCAGTTTGAGTGGGTCTATATGGACAGACTTGCTTAATTGTTTATTAACAAAAGAAATAATATATTAATTATATGGTTTAGTTTCCCTGTGACTAGTGGTTAACATTGGTTATTCTATTCACAGAGGATTGCAACTAAGAGATACATTTTTTGCAAGAAGTGTATCAGTTTCTTGTTTTATACTTGTTTTTTTGTGTCTGGTACCAGATTAATTTGTTTAAATAAATTGTTATTTTTATATGTGAATTGATTTGGAAGGCATATTGGCCCAGATCCAGAACAACGCTTGTGAGCGAATTTACGCGTTGTGGAAACATAAAATCACCTTTAAGTAAGTACTGCGCATGCGCACCATAGAAAATATGCTTCGTAACGTAGCGTAAATGTGAACGTATGGGCCATTCACGTATGTGTCACGTAAATCCTTACGTGTGGGCGTGCCAATTTTATGTTTGGCCAGAATACGTCTGAAATACGTTATGTAGGTTTGTATTTAAAGTGTACAGTATGGGCGTGCTTAGCTGCGTAAATACGTGTTGCCCATACGTATGTGAGCGGATCACTGCGGTTACGTTGGTAAAAGTTAAGGCAGGGAAAGCGTATCTTGACAAAATACGGGGGTGTGCCTAGGGGAGTGTATGGAAGGTACGCACATGAAAATACGCTATGCGAATAAACTTACGGCGAACGTAGTTCTGGATCTACCCCATTATTTCTAATATTTTAATTATTTTTGATTTAATATTTTAAGAAAAACAGCGCTGGTCAGAACATCTCTGGAAATGGAGGGACAACCGGTACCAGAGAGAGGGGACACCTATACTGCATATTGCTCTATCACGGCACGCCCCTCTGGGAGGAGTGGTCACAATACTTTTCATACTTATCAGAACAAAGAGTGTCCGCAATCATATCCAAGTGCACGGAAAATAAGGCAATATTAAATCTCTGCTTCTTGTTTTCTAGACTAATGTTCATTTTAATTATTTACAGTCCTAAATTACAAACAATGGGCCAGATCCTGAGTTACGTGCACTAGCGTTTTTACGCCACCTATCGTAAAATCGCCAATTTGTATGCACTGCGCATGCACACGGCCGATGTTATGCAATGTAACTCTGATCGTACGTAACTTCAAACGAAGTACATACGAATACGAACGAAGGGGCAGGTCAACCATATGACACCCGGAAATTACGCTTTGTAGACGGTGGGAGGCATTTAAATCGTACAGTATGGGCCGGGTTAGGCCGTTATGTACGTGAATCCATTACGTACGTCCCTACTTACGCTTGGAAAAGTTAAGGTAGGGTTTGGCAAACGTAAATCGAGTAAATTACGTAAATTACGTACGAGCGAGGGTCGTGCCTAGGGGAGTGCATAGTGCCTACGTTAGCATAAATACACTACGCTAATGAACGTAAAAAGAACTTAGGTCTGGATCTACCCCAATGGACTGGCTCCAGAGTGAACAACACCCACAAAGATGGCAGACTTCCGTGCTGAAAGCCATTCTTACGGAAGCTCACATTGCGTATGCAGTAAGGGCTTGCTTAAACGCTTACACCCTATTCGTATGTACCAGCGGTCCCTATTTTACATGGAGACAGTGTGGAAATCTTAAAGCAGGGTCCTGCGATTGTAACTCCATACGAGCAAAGGGGAGTGGTCTCCCGTCGCCTGGACAGGAGTCAGGATAAAGCAGGGATCCTGCATCAGAGATCTCCAATACTGTTGTGCTGAGAGCTTTGCGCAGAAGTGGAAGTCTGGGAAATGGTTTGCCAGGATGATAGTCATTTTACCACCGTATGGTAGCTAAATGCAGATTGCCGGCAATTGTTGTGTAGTCACAAATAGTCATCTGTCCAAAGATAAGTGTTTTAACATAACTCTATCCTTAATCCTTTCCTAACCCTAACCCTTTGTTTCCTGTGGCCTAACCCTAACCATCCAAACCCCGCAGCCTAACCCTATCCCTCCATGCCCTGCAGCCTAACCCAAACTATCCGTACCCCACTGCCTAACCCTAACCTTGATCTTCTCTGGCTATAACCCCAACCGTCCATACCAAGCAGTCTAACCCTTACCCTCCATGCCCTGCAGCCTAACCCTAACCTTGATATTCTATGGCCATAACCCTTACCCTCCATGCCCTGCAGCCTAACCTTGACACTCCATGCCCCACAGCCTGACCCTAACCCTCTGTACCCCGCAGCCTAACCCTAACACTGCATGCCCTGCAGCCTAACCCTAACCTTCCCATTAAGCCCTAACCCTAACCTTTGCCCACTCCAGTCGCCCCAGCCTAACCCTAATATACCCACTGTAGCCTGGAGCTCTTGGGAATGAGGAAATAGGTGCTCATTCCCAATAGCAATTTTCTATTTTCAGATCGTTTTGAATAATGATACAGTCGCCATCAGTTGTCGGCTAAATCATTTTAGAAATAGAGCCAGCCGGGCTGGCAACCGCTTCCAACAGGTCTGGATCTGGTCCAAAACAACGTATCGTGATGATAATAATAATGGACCGGATTCAGAGATCCGTCAGCAAAAAGTTCGCGCATATATACGCACGAGCTTGCAAGGCAACACCCATGACACTGCCCTCACAAAGACGGGTTGTCTTTGACTTACGAGTGCCTTGACCACCCTTATCTTTAAGTGTGCATTTATATGCGTATCTAACTAACCGCGTCCTGAAATGGTCATTTAAATGCCTCCCCCCACCCACTTTCACGGATCTTCCTCCGGACGGATTATAAACACGCCCCTCCGTACGTATTTTTCCAAGTGCGATTCACAAGTCTGTGCCTAATGGCGCAGATAGCGTAAATTTAGTTACTACGCATGCGCAGTTCATCCGATCCTAAAAATACGCATGGAACTCCCCGCAAAAACGATTCTCTGAATACACCCTGATGAAGCAGTCATAGAAATTCTTCTCTATTCTCTTATTTACACACCCTGATACAATTTAAAAGGATAAACTTAAAATATTTAAGGAATTCTAATACAAAAACCCCTGGGAAATAGCAAGCAGTGTACAGAGCTCCCCTAAGAGGAACCACTGGGGAATATATAGATATAAGGCAATGACTTGTCTAAGCTGAATCACTGGGGGAGGCCCATAAAAATAGACTGATAAAGAAAACAAAAGAGACAAATAAGATATGTCTCACATGTGTATTCATAATAAACACTACATTGCACTACACCTACAGTATGTCACACCCAAAAATGAGGAAGAAAATAGATGAGAAACGAGAAGTATTAAATAAGCTTTGATGTAAAAGGTGGAATTGGTTTTGGTTATGACTAAAATACTTAAAATTTCACTAGAACAGTGAAGAAACTCTGTGTGTGCACTCCGGGACAGAGAGTGCAGATGAACAATATTGATGTGGACATTCCTAACACATGCAACCAAGGGCAAAAGGTGACAGACTCGGTCCAAATAGAAAGGAGGTGGGGCCTGGATCTGGATGGGTGGGAGTAGGCGGAGCCAGGTGGGAGCGCTAACTGATAGAAGCTGTCAGAGTCTGTAGCGCTATAGCGTTCAGCACTCATACCTGGAGTGCCGAGCGCTGTGTTAGGCTTTGAAAGTTTGATTACGGTGCAAGGGGAACAGCTGCTATTACCACCCCCTCCTTCGGTCTCCGTAGCAGCCGCACCCCTTGCGCCCCCTGTAGTTTCACCTCTGCGTGCAACATTATTAATATGTCTAAAAGTGCATTATATAATAAAACCAAATAGAACAATATATTGCATGGTTAGGACGTATTTTATAGATGTTTGTTTTGATTTCAATCTGCATCCAACCCATTTATTTTTTCTGTATCCCAAATAAAATTGTTACATTGGGCCTGATCCAGACCTACGCTCAGGTGCGTTTTTACGACGGTCGTAAGCGTAAAAACAGCCATTTGTACTTTCTGCGCATGCGCAGGGCAGATGTTACGCTACGAAATTCAGAGCGTATGAGCCTTGATCGTTCCACCTGCATAAATACGGTCGAGGGGGCGTGTCTGCCATACGAAATACGTAAATACACAACGAGGGCGGGATGAGGCATTTAAATCGTACAGTATGGGCGTGCTAAGCATCGTAACTACGCAATGAACTTACTGCCGCCCGCGGTTATGATCAGAAAAGTTAGGGTAGGGTTTGCTGGGGGTAAGAAGGCAAAACTAAGTACAACCAAGGGGGGTGCTGAGGGGAGCGCATCGGAGGTACGCTGGCGTTGGATCAGGCCCATTAGTAGTAAAAACGTATTGATTGAAAAATACCTAATATCTAAATACCTAAAAATAACCTAATTAATTCTAAATAAAAGAACATCCAATTTAGTCGCTTAAAATAGTACATCATTTTCAGATTTACAATTGAGGGGTTAGTGGGGACTGGTTTTGCTTAGATCTACACTTGCACCTGTTTTGGCCTTTTATAATATGCGGTGGATTCGCCACTCCAAAAGTGCTATATTAGAAATAGAGACTGCCGAAAGCTCATTTTCGTCTTTGTCTCTATTTCGAAAATATCGATGCTGTGAATTTTTTTTTATGAGTGGGTAAGTATGCCCATACTGCGGGGAGGGGAGTTTTACTGTTAGGCTGCGGGGAGGGGAGTCTTGGGGTTTGGCTGCGATAGGGGGGATTTTAGGGTCAGGCTGCAGGGAAGGGTGGGTTAGGGTTACAGTTAGGGCAGGGCCGGCGCGACCCGCTCCGCGAGGGGATGTGGTGCATCCCGGCACCATACTGGA
>WWET01000570.1:24428-41035 GCA_011038615.1 Limnodynastes dumerilii | reverse complement strand
AAAAAAAGAGGCCACAGGGGGGGGGGGGGGGGGGGGGGGTAAGGAGTATTCTTCATTAAAGCACAACCCAACCTACCGATATCGCACAGCAACATGTTTGTACATGTACATACATTCTATATACATCTATGAGACCGGGGCTGTAGTAGACATAGAGGGACTGCCTACAGCTGTTCGATGGGGGATTAGGTACTCGAGGTAGGCAGGCGTAGTTATAAATTCGAGCCATGGGAACCACGTAGCCATGTATGCAGTGAATTGGTCATTAGTAGAAGTGAGTATATTATCCATATCAGCATAAAAGTTAATACGGTCAAACCACTTCTTCACCGTAGGAGGGATGGGGGAGCGCCAATGACAAGGAATCACTGCCCTAGCTGCGTTGGCAAAATGTTTAAGAAGAGAGGACTTGTATTGCGATACTGGCATCTCTGTATGCGAGAGAATCCAGAAATCTGCACCTTTAGGGACAAAGGGCCCCACTAATAGGGCGGCCACCTCCCTAACCATTCGCCAAAACTGTGATAAACCTGGACAGCTCCACCATATATGTTTATGTGTACCCACGGCCAACCCACACCTCCAACATGTCTCAGGGACCGAAGGGTTCAATTTGTGGATGTGGGTCGGAACTCTATACCACCTTGAGAGTATTTTGAATTGTGTTTCCACAACAGACAGACTAAGCGATGAAGCATGAGTAAGAGTAAACACTTTATGCCATTCATTCTCTGAAAGAGGCTGGGGTAAATCCTTGTCCCAGGCTCGGGTATAAGCAGGAGTGTTTGAGAATCGGGCTTGCGCCAGCACCTTGTACATCAGGGGGGTAGTGTGTTATCGGTTCTGCTTTTATACAGAGTTGATCAAATACAGTAAGAGCCCTTTTAAACAAGGAGCTGCCCTCAGAAAACTGGATAAAGTGTCGCACCTGAAGGTAGGTCCAATGTTCTCGGGAAGGTTTCTCTTGCAAAGCTTGGAAGGCATGAAGGACCTCTCTTTCCATCAACTGGTGGACCCTAAGTAATCCCACTGAAGACCAGCGGGCGAAATGGTGAGTGGACTGGCCAGGTTCAAAATCAGGATTCTGGGTAATCAGGGTCAAAGGGGAGAAACATGTGGATAATTTTGCTTTAAGCCTCAACCTACGCCAGCAGCGAAGGGTAGGGCCGATTGTGGGGTGGTTAATTAATGTAATGGATTTTAACCAGGGCAAAACCTTCAGAGATACCATAGTTTGCGTTTCCTCCAACTCTACCCATTGTCTAGATGTCGAGCCCCTGGTCCAGGAGACAATTCTACCTAACATGACTGCGCGGTAGTAGCCTAGGAAATCTGGAATCTGTAGACCCCCTGATGCCACTGGCTGAATAGAGCGGCTTGAGCACACCTAGGTTTCTTGTTACCCCAAATAAACCCTCTGCATGTCCTTTGAAATGTAGTAAAAAACGAAAGAGGGATATCAAACGGCAAGGCCTGGAGTAGGTATAATATTTTAGGTAAAATGTTCATTTTTACAATATTGGCTCTACCCAGCCAGGAAAACCATCCAACAGACCATTTACCTAGATCTCCCTTAACCTTTACAAGGAGGGGAGGGAAGTTAGTCTCAAATAGCCTGGTGACGTCCGGGGTAAGAGTAGTGCCCAGGTAGCGAATATAGGAGGAGGACCAGCGGAACCTGAACTTTGAGGACAGACTATCAATTACCAACTCTGACATCTGAAGCGGCATAGCTATGGATTTAGTGTAGTTTATTTTAAAGTTGGAGATCCGACCATACCGGTCAAATTCGGCCATTAGAGTGGGCAGAGACAAGACAGGATTGCTAACAAAGGAGAGAACATCGTCCGCAAATAAAGCGAGTTTATAGTGATGGGGGCCCACTTCCAAACCCTTAATATCTGGATTCAGCCGGATAGAGCAAGCTAGTGCCTCCATGCAGAGGGCGAATATGAGGGGGGACAGTGGGCAACCCTGCCGAGTACCATTGGCAATCATAAAGGGTGTCGAAAGAACGCCATTGACCCTAACCCGAGCGGAAGGACAGGAGTACAGGGACATAATCCTTTGGAAACATACCGCTCCCATTCCCAAGCGCGCAAGGACCCCCTTTAAGAAACTGCCAGTCAACCCTATCAAACGCCTTTTCAGCGTCCGTTGAATGGAGAAGGGAGGAGATATTTTGAGAGGTGGCCCAATGGATAAGGTTGATTGCTTTGGTGGTATTGTCTCTTGCTTCTCTGCTAGGCACGAAGCCGACTTGATCCGAGTGGACCAGGTCAGGGAGGTAGACTTTCAATCTATTCGCTAGTAGTTTAGCAAAGAGCTTGGTGTCCACATTTAGCAGAGAGATTGGCCGATAGCTGGCACAAAGAGTGGGGTCCTTGCCTTCCTTGGGAACGACTGTAATATGCGCCTCCAATGACTGACGTGGGAATGGGGATTCCGGGGAGACTCCATTAAAGGCCCGTAATAAAGGGGGACACAGTTTATAGAGACAGACGAAAAGGAAATTTCGGCTGTCTCTACTTCTCAATGACAGCTGTTAGTGTGGAGACTCCCACTGCCTGCACAAAACAACAAAGCAAAGCAAACTTGATCGTGTCTTTGGAACAGTCGACTCTCAACTCTTAATAGTCTAACCAGTGACGGCACATGTGGTATTTTAAAAACTGTAGTTTTTTAGAGATTAAACACAGTGGTTTCAAAACAGCCAAAAACGCACTGCAAAAATTTTGTTTCTCAAGACCAAACTACTACACAACCATCAAGAAATGTAGAGACTATCAGCAAGATAAGTACCTAATGACATAATAGAGAAGAAGCCACTTACACCCCAGAAAAGGTGCTAATCATTGTGTGCCCACAAATATAATTCAATATGTTATTCTCATGTCAAAACTGAGAACCTTTAACTGCTATATAAAATGCCAGAAGAATAATAGTAACGTAACTCAACACCATAGATTGGATCCAGACTTAATAGCATATTCTGTACAGTAGCCTCCGCAACGCAGAGTGAAGGGAGAACACACCCCCTGCAGAGGCCGTCCGCCTGAGTCCTACCTTTAATTTTCCACACGTGAAAGGTCATGTATGGAATGGTGGATCACAGGTAAGGACTTTGGAATGCTCTTACTGTACAATTCCCATTTCAGATCCTATCCACCATGTGTATCGCGTACACGTGGCAACTGAGGACCATCCTGCACGCGGAGAGGGGATTCCTCACAGAACGCAGCATTAATTGGCTGCATTCTGATGCAGAATTCTGTGTATTGTGTGTGCACATTACAAACTGACAGACAACTTACGTAGCGTAGGTAAGTTGCCTGTTTTTACTCATACTGGAACTGGCCGCATGTTACTTATTACAGGTTTGAGCATCTATTGGTAAATGCTGTTTATTACAGATGATTTCCCTGTAAATGCCGGGTTGTGCATATGACGAGCATAGCAGAACCCTCACCACAAAACAGCTCACTGAAGCGATTCTCTAACTTCCTCTTTGTTCACCAGTGCAGAATGTATAACAAATATGAAGAAATGGGCTAAAACTCCCCACCAAACATCACAAGTAAACAACATAACAGTGAAAGTAGGTCAGGTCATATTAGTCAAGCCACATGAAATGACCACAAATGCTACTCATCTAAGTCCAGCTAATTGTATCAAGCTATTCCCACAGAATCATATGAAGTCGAAAACTATATAAATGTATCAGGCAAGGATCACATGAGTGGCACCAGGTCTTATTATTAAATTGGGCCTGATCCATATCTGTACGTGTTTTCCATGCACACATGATCTGGGGCCAGATTTACTAAGCTGCAGGAAAGGAAAAAAGGAGATGTTGCCCATAGCCAGGGTTGACGACTCTCTCAGATTATCCGTGAGACTCCCAAAATTTGGCTAATTCTCCCGAGAGAGCCGGCAAATCTCCTGCAAGCTCTAACCCCCTGGCTTTGATTACAGTAATCCCTAAAGTTACTATGGATAAATGGGACTTGATGATATCAACAAGCCCCATACACCCATATTACACAGGGATTACAGTGGTTAATAAAAACGACGGGGTAGGACCTCTCATAAAGTAGAATCGCTTTGGCTATATGGGATGGGGGGGGTATGTAAATAGTACAAGATTCTATAGAAAAAGGGGGAGTGGGGACATATATCAGTGCGCTTTATACCACAAACTTTTCTCTCAATGGTAGAGTGCTTACAGGTCTCTTAGTTAGTATTTATGAAAAAATTGGGATTACAGGGAAAAATGTTGCTGCAAAGTTGGAGATAGTTAGGGTATGTATTAATATTATGGGATGATGGATCCCAGGTCTCCAATGCTGCTATATAACGAGAGAAAGTTCTTTAGGTAGTTCCTCCGTTCTATGCATTGTTCGTCCTTGTTACCAAGTCCTCAAAGACCCTTTTGTGTCTAGTGACGAAACTGCCAATGGAGAGAAGGAAGAAAAGACACGAGAAGAGATAATCTCGTATATTATCCTTTATTAAAGTCACAGTGTCCGACAAGGGGGGATTATACTCACATTTAGTAAAATCAAAACAAGCATATAAAAACTCAATTCTCATGGTCTGTCTCTGCCTACCATGCGTTTCTCCCGGTATGGCCCGAGATTTATTTAAATAAAGGTGCAAACCGGGAGGGTGACAGTCTTGGAGAGTGAGGGGATATGGAGAGGATTATGATTAATAGTAGTTTCCTTATGTGCTCATCAACGCGTTTCGACCTATGTTAGGTCCCTTTTAAGGCAATCCATAAAAAGACCCAACATAGATGGAAACGCCTCACCCTGACCCTAAGATCTCTTCTCCACAGCCTGACCCTAGGACTCCCTTTCTTACAGCCTAACCCTAAGACTCCCCTCCCCGTAACCTAAATCTAAAACTCTGTTGCTCATAGCCTAAACCTAAGACCCCCTTCCATGACTTTAAGCATAACCCTACCCTTACCTGACCCTAACTTTCCCTTCCACAAAACCTTACCCTAAAAATCCCCGGAGAATTTACTCACCTCTCCGGTGGCATCAGATAATGGGGCACCCCATATCTTGTGTGCTTTAATAGCAGGCCAGTGCACAGGGAAGTTTTTGACCTGCTACTTGGCTGGCCCCCATCATCACCAGGCCCGAGACAATAGTCCTGGCTGCCCCCCCTGTTGGTACCCCTGCCGATGGGGACAGTAGCAAAACACACAGAGATGTCAGTATGGGGCCAGTATGTCACTATTTGGGCATCTTAGAGTTACATAGCATGAGCCAATAACAATGGCAGTACGAACAAGAGAAGGAAGAGAACTCCCCCTGTCACTCCCCTCTCTCATGCAGGCTTTATAACCCTGCCTTAACTAAAGCATGCAGATCAGCAGTCTGTATGAGTGTGGGATACCCCTCACACACTGTACAATTACTATGCTTCCCCCGCCCACCTTAGCGGGTGGAGCGGAAGCATAGCCCATTTCTTCTGATATGGCATCGTATGCAACTAACGTAACAATAGAGTAATATCTGGAGGGCCATGCTCCTTAAGTGTGTAAGTGGCCTGACGTCCATAAGCCTGGATCCGGCCCAATGTGTTATCTTAGTAAAGCATTCTAATGTTCTTCAAATATTATTGCCACTTTCCTTTCTGCCCATTGACGTAACTGGCTTATATGCCCTGAGAAAAGAAAACATAAGCCGTTGAAGTGAATTTGGCAGCAGACATGGAATAATTTTTCTGGTAAAAAGCTCAAGAAAGTAAACAACAGCTGGTGACTGTTCAAGGTTCAATGAAACCGGAAGCTGTTCTTGGTACAGAACCATAGTAATGTATTCTGAATAACAGTATAACCACTGCACTGCAAGCAGACTATGAGCAATATAGCCAGAAGCAATAGGCACCCACCCAACAGTGCACACTACAGTTACTGACTGCTAATGTTACTCCTGTGTTCTCTGCAAGTAAGATGAACATTTTTAAAGTTTCCCTTTCTCCTATAGATCACTAATGTTATTTCTGTGGGGGTAAAATGGCAGAGCAGCACATATATTGGTTATGCGGAGGAGCAGAATTTTTTTTACGGTGAGAGGCAGTGACATAACAATAGTTTCTACAGAGTGGCAGATGTGAGTGCATGCCAGCTGGCGTAGTTTCTCACTGCACAGAACTTAGGAGCGTGCGTCTATGAGCAATTCAGGTCACAACGTAACTACAGACACTGATGAGCGTGTCATGGGAGGGGAACTGTAGAGGGTCTTAGGCAATATACAGTAAGGCAGAGCCGAGACAAGTGCACCTGATCCACATCAGAACGCAGACTGAAGTTCTATTTGCATGCAAATATTTGCCCAGCTCCAGGTCCATATCTAAGTCCAAGGGCCAACATTAAACAAGCTCTTTGGGCCGGATGTGGGTCCCCGTTGCGAACGGCTCTATTTCAATAGGCCGTTCGCCCCCAGCGAGTTCCAAACTGGCTGAGAAGATGATTGCTTATGCCTTGAAGAGCATCGCAATCGATCCCTAGAGCACAGTGCTCTGAAAGGTAAGTAACTATTCTAGCCCCAACCCTTTCCCTAATCCTTACCCTAACCCCCCCTTCTATTACCCTAACCCTTCCTTTCCCGCAGCCTGACCCTAAAGAGCCGCTTCCCCACAGCCTAACCCTAAGTCTCCCTTCCACACAGTCTGACCCTAAGAATCCCCTTCCCTGCAACCTAACCCTAAGTCTCCCTTCCACACAGTCTGACCCTAAGAATCCCCTTCCCTGCAGCCTAACCCTAAGTCTCCCTTCCACACAGTCTGACCGTAATAATCCTCTTCCCTGCAGCCTAACCCTAAGTCTCCTTTCCACGCAGTCTGACCCTAAGAATCCCCTTCCCTGCAGCCTAACCCTAAGTCTCCTTTCCACACAGTCTGACCCTAACACCCCCTTCCCTGCAGCCTAACCCTAAGTCTCCCTTCCCCAGAGCCTAACCCTATGCCGTTCGCATACTCAAACTCCATTCATTAAAAAAAATAAAAAATGTCTGACATCTGAAATAGAGACAAAAAGAAACATTTGGCTGTCTCTACTTCGCAATGACAGCCATCGGTGCGGGGACTCGCACGCAGCCAGCCCTGCTTTTATATACATATCTATGGCAGTGCAGCTGCCATTTGCGCTTAATTCTGAATTGGGCCCAGTGTGTGGCTACTGCGGGGCCCTGAGAAGAGGAGGACCACTGCAGCTGCCCACTATGCAATCATAGAAGACTCTGTCAGATGGGCTTGTTCTGGGGTCTGGGTTTCTCTAGTTCCACAGCTGTAAGGGAAAGAGTTAGAAGGAATGAAAGGGGAGGAGTTAAAAGGAATGAAAGGGGAGGAGTTAGAAGGAATGAAAGGGGAGGGGTTAGGAGTAATGAAAGGGGAGGGGTTAGAAGGAATGAAAAAGGAGGAGTTAGAAGAAATGAGGCCTTCTTAGATTGAAGTACCGTATTTCTCCATGTACAAGATGCACCCCTGTAAAAGACGCACCTTAATTTTGGGGTCCTAAAATTAAAAGTGCATCTAGTACATGGGGAAAAGCTCTCACCCCGCTTTCAGGTTTCTTACATTTGCGGATCATCCACCGATCTGGACTGCGACCAGAATATGACGTCCTGCGGTGGCTGAGACTGGGAAATGAAGTCCCGCGGTCAGAGCCTGTGACTTCATAATCTGGCCGCAGTCCCGCGCAGTGGATGATTCTTAAAGGTAAGAAAGCTTTGCAGGAGAGGGAGCTGCAGCCTAGACATCATTTTAACATACAGCCACAGTCTGACTCCAGACCAGCGGCGCTGGTAACCCCCCTGTATAAGATGCACTATTTTTAAAGACCCTATTTTTCAAAAAAGGTGCGTCTTATACATGGGGAAATACGGTAGGTCAGGCATGATATATCAGACCTGATTCGGAGAGTGAAAATAAGAAGGAAAAGTTACTCCTGGGCTAAACCATGTGGATTGCAGGGGAGTCATATTTCATCTGTTGCAAATAGAGGCCCAGATTCACAATCGCGAACATATTACACATACGACATTATCGTTAATAGCTACTACGCATGCATTGTAACTATTTTACATAATCTACGTATCATTTTGTTACGTAGATTGCGTATATGCGGTCTTAGGGTAATGGTTGGGCTGCCTTTAGAAATAGAGACAGCCGAAAGTTCCTTTTTAGCTGTGTCTATTTCAAATGGCAGCCATTTTTTAGGGTTTTTTTTATGAATGGGTGAGTGTGCCGATCGATGACAGCTCCAGAGAGGTGAGTAACCTTTCCGGGGACTTTTAGTGTTAGGAGGGGGGGTTAGGGACAGGCTCTTAGGAAGGGAGGGTTAGGGTCAGGCTGTGAGGAGGAGGGTCTTAGGGTTAGATTATAAAGAAGGGAGTATTAGGGTCAGGCTGCAGGGAAGAGAGGGATAGGGTCAGGCTGCGGGGAAGGGAGGGTTAGGGTCAGGCTGCGGGGAAGAGAGGGTTAGGGTTAGGGTAATGGAAGAGGAGGGTTAGGGTCAGAATTAGGGGAAGGGTTAGGGTTAGTTTTTAGATCGAAGCACCGTCTTTGGCATAAGAAATCGATATTTCGAACTGGCTGGGAGAAAACGGCCCTATAAAAATAGGGCCGTTCTTAGCGGGGACACACACCCTTGTAAGGGAAGGGTTGGGGTGAGAATTAGGATAAGGGTTGGGTTTGAGAAAATTACTTTCCATTCAGCGCTGGGGATAACTTTTGGGGATCTTTGATTCCGTCACTACAGGGCAGAAACAGTCGCTTTTTTACAAATTGAATCTTAACCCAGACCTTTACCATAGGTGAGAGGGCGGGGTTTCTCGGAGGGTGAGGTTTCTCAGAGGGGGGGGGGTTCTCTAATGCTGCGCAATGGCAGCTGTGCTGTCTATCTTATGTGTTCTACAGGGAATGTCTATCTCTGGAAACAGAGGCCAGTAATATATATAGTGTGCTTATTAACCACTCCCAATCATATGTACTCACTTCCAGCAAACAGGGGTTAGCTTAAGTTTCCCCCCTCAGTACGGAGGTCTTGAAGGATCCACAGAGAGGGGGAACGTCTATATTCTAAGAGGAAACACCCACTTGTAATTAGCATGGATTCGCACCCACCCACGTATCAATGTGAGGGTAATATCCGACTAAAGCACCCAAAGAAAAACTCAGAAGTCTGCCTTTACCCCATTCTATCAATCTATCACCTCATAATAATATTTTACATCTTCCACTGATTTTATAGAAAAGCTTTAAATCTACATTCACTACTATTTTTGCTATATTTTCATTCCGCCACTTCTAAATGTCCATACCACCACTTCTAAATGTCCATACCGCCACTTCTAAATGTCCATACCACCACTTCTAAATGTCCATATCTCCACTTCTAAATGTCCATACCGCTGCCACTTCTAAATGTCCATAACGCCACTTCTAAATGTCCACACTGCCACTTCTATATGTTCATACCGCCACTTCTAAATGTCCATACCACCACTTATAAATGTCCATACCACCACTTCTAAATTTCCACTTTGACCACTGATAGATATTGTATTTAGTAATAACACTGTGGATTGATGGTTTATGCCCTATAATTATATCCTGCTACCAGGTATTTAATTCTATCTCTGCATGCCAACTTCATTGCAAAGGAAATCAAACCTGCAAGTACAACCAGGACTAACCATATTCACTGACCAACCTTCTCCCAATTAAGATCCAATTGCATTTAAAGCTAGACCAAGCCAACAACAACCCCCAGAGTGTCCATGTGCGGGAAACAGGAGATTGGTGTAAAATTAGGGATAGACCTCGAAACTGTCTGGAAGGAATCGGCCCTATTGCAATAGGGCCGCTCTAAGCAGGGACCCACACCCTCCCCATACATGCCCCCCTTTTCCTCCCCCTAATAACAGCTGGGATAACTGCACTAAAGCCATCCTGAGAGTGAAGTGTAAAACTCTGCTCGGCATTTTATAAAATTTGATATATGTCAAAATGTATTCAGATAGACACTAATATGTAATATTTGTAACATTTTCTTTTTTTTAGCTGTTATTCGTTATGAATATGTTTCTATCCTTAATGTATACTGCCATCTACTGCCCAGAAATGAGTTCAGTTCTCAATCGGCTTCTCTACATAGAGCTCTATTTACTTACAGTTTAATTTTTTAATGAATGAAGCTGCTCCAGACTCTCTTCGGCTCGCAGTGAGCCTGGCAGCTTCGTTCATTAAATTTACTAAAACTTACCTGCGAGGTCCCACGATGATCTCTGGGCTCATAATTTGTATGAATGAAGTCCTGCGCATGCGCAGAGACTCCTATGCAGGACTTTGAAAATTTCAAGTCCCGGTATGAAAAACACTGCGCATGTGCAGTGTCTTCATATCGGGACTGTGAAATCTTCAGAGTCGGCAGTGTCTCCCTGACAGGTAAGTTTCTCTTTTTTTCTTAATTTTCTTTAACTGTTAAGAATATTTTAAATGTATTTATTTATTTTAATAAATGGGATTGTATACAAACTTTCATCCAGCGGCCGCATTGACAACATCTGATTACGGCAGAGCTGAATGACGAGTGGGCAAGTTCCACATAGTGGATTTTATTCTATTCAGTACTCCTACCTGCACGACAACCTTACGGTGATTTCCCTGTGGAGGAATCTCTGGTTTCTATACCCGAGAGCCGAGACCATCTACGGTTTACTATACCGGGGACAAAGTTTAACACCAGGAATTGTACAATACACTGTGCAACTTACCAAACACCTGGGCTGTGAGTACCTGAGTTTACCTTGCTTTTAGACATTTTAGACACTTGGGAATTCCACTATTGGAAAGCTATTAGACCAATTTGCCTTCCACTATTCAATACCCACGTTGGGCTTATTAAGACATTCCTTGTAAAGCCAGTGATCAGTGTCTAAACACACAGAGCCATCACAATTCTCCGTACAACTGTACCTACTATACTTTAGCGGAGTGCAATCTATCCTGTACCATCACTTTATTATTGTCTCCTAGCAGCATATGTTTTTTAAGAATGTATTAATATTCATGTATTAAAATCTGATCTATATTACTTGGTTGCCGAGGGTGAATTTATCCATTGTTGATTAGTTCATCACTTCTATATTGCTGTGTTTTTCTCTGTTTTGTGTACTTTTTTTGGGGAACTTGCAATATTCCCCCTCACAGCACAACTGAGCGCCGAAGTTTCCCTCCCCCCTCTTTTTTCTCTGTTCCTTTTCAGATATCCCTTTTTCGAATACTTACCATCTTATACTTTTTTCAGAATGGGTGAGTATGCTGTTCGGCATACTTCACCCATTCTCCTTTGGAAAAGATGATATCCCTCCGCTGCACCTCTGCCGCCGCTATCACCGGACTGAGGGACAAGTGAGTAAACTCTCTGTGCAGGGCAGGGAGGGTTAGGGTCAGGCTGCAGGCAGGGGAGGGTTAGGGTCAGGCTTTAGGGGAGTGAGAGGTTAGGGGCGTGCTGTGGGAGATGGAGGGTTAGGGTCAGGCTGCAGGGAAGGGAGAATCAGGGTCAGGCTGCGAGAGATGGTGGTTTAGAGTCAGGCTGCCAGGAAAAGAGGGTTAGGGTCAGGCTGCCAGGAAAAGAGGGTTAGGTTCAGGCTGCAGGGAAGGGAAGGATAGGGTTAGGGTAATAGAAGGGGAGGGTTAGAGTTAGAATTAGGGTAAAGAGTGGGGGACTTTTTTAACTTACTTTTCGGAGCACCGAAAGTTCGGTGCTCCGTAGATCGATTGCTATGCCTCAACGAGGCATATGCAATCGGAATCCCAGCCAGTTCAAAACTGCAATAAGGCCATTCTAAGCGGGGACCCACATCCTCCCCATACATGCCCCCCTTTTCCTCTCCCTAATAACAGCTGGGATAACAGCACTAAAGCCATCCTGAGATGGCGTTAGTGTTACGCCAGGAGCGGAGTGTAAAACTTAGCTCGGCATTTCATGAATATTATGAACCGCCGGCCCGTTCTTTTTAGAGGGCCCCGATATTTAAATGGATCGCCATGGAAACTGCTATTTTCCATGGTGATCCATTATTTGTAAATATAAAAACCTTCATTTTCATGCAATAATGCCCATTTTTATGTGAAAATAAGAATTATCGCATGAAAATGAAGGTTGTAAATAGACCCCATTGTATGGTGTTATTCAGTATTAAAAGAGATCATGAGCCGGCACAGGAGTTATAGAAAGGAGTTGTTATACCCTGTAACAACAGCATGTGTTCCCAGAATGTGATTGAGAGACCTTTATTCAGTAATCCCTTCCCAAATACAAATACTGTCTGGCAGATTCCCAGACACTGACTGTGATAAAAAATAAAGACATGCCAGACAGCAGGAGAGGAGACAAATCAGCAGGGAAGGTTCAAGTGGCAAGTGTGGAATAATTTTACCTTACCTTAACTGTTTCAGAATACTGTGTGATAATAAATACAAAGGAAAACTTGTATTTGGCAAACCTAAATCAACATAGTAAATTAACACTAAGGTCCAGATTTACTAAGCTGTGGGTTTTGAAAGAGTGGAGAGTTTTCCCATAGCAACCAATCAGATTCTAGATCTTATTTAACTACTGCATTCTACAGCATGGTTGCCTCCCGGAGAGGAGAGCACCCTTTTCTCCCAGAGTCAAGCTCCGGGAGAGCCATGCCTCACAAGTTTTTTTTTTATTTTAAAGCCACTGCCGCGTTATATGCGGCTGTGGCTTTTCACAGAGCGAAGTACAGGTAATACAGGGCTCCTACGGGAGCCCTGTAGGACCAAACCTGTTACAGAATGGCAGTGACCCTAAGTTATGCTGTCACTGCCATTAAAGTAAAGAGATTTGGTCCTACAGGGCTCCCGTATTACCAGCGATCACGTGACCGCACAGCAGACGCCGCTCTTTCAAAACCTACAGCTTAGTAAATCTGAACCTATGGGTCTTACAGGGGTGTGCTAGAAAATGATGATTCATAAAATAGACATTTATCCTGTTGGCACAACATGTCCGACAGGTTAAAGCTAAGGAAAAAATGTCAAACTCAAAAGGGGACAAAAATGAACTGTGGAGGTCTTGTGGAGGGTTCAATAATTGCAAATAAAGGGCTCTATTTATAGAGCATCCTATAAATCTGGTTAACGATAGTGCTCCAGGCTCGCTTCTCATCGCAGCGAGCTCAAAGGCTGTTGTAGATATTTATTACATTATTTGAACTCCCACCAACTAGAAATATTTGACTTTTGAAATGTGTAAGTAATAGGCAGCTGCCTATGGCCCCGCGTCTCCCGGGGCCCCGCACCTTCTGCTTTTTAAGTTAAAAAAGAACTTTTGAATGTCACAATTTTGGAAAACAGAGTTTCTTAGCGGGGATTAACAACGCTTTAAACGTATGATGCTTCATTTGTTTGCATATTTATTTTGTATGTTGTCCAAAATAAAAATGTTTAGCATTGTATTAAAAAAATATGATATGGGATATATGGGATATGGGATATGAAAAACAACAGTAAAGTTTTGCAATATTGAAGACATGAGATTTTGTGACGAACAAATTCCAAATACACTTACTGACAATCCCTTTGCAGACATGTTGTATTTGACATATAATGCAACTCTGTTCATAAAAAATATATACCGTATTTCCCCATGTATAAGACGCACCTTTTTTTGAAAAATAGGGTCTTTAAAAACAGGGTGCGTCTTATACAGGGGGGTTACCATTTGGGACCCCAAAATTAAGGTGCGTCTTATACAAGGGTGCATCTTGTAGATGGGGAAATACGGTGTATAAAAAATTATTATAGCAAACTTTTGGTTTGGATTTTGGTTTTTATAACTATAAACCTCATGTAAAAGAATTCAAAATGAAAGCATATCTAATCTGCCTCCCACCCTATGTTGACTGCACATCTCCAGATGGGACATGCGCACCCACTTGCCCACTGGCTACATCAATCAACTCTGGCACAGGTTGTTGTAAAGCCAGATTATGAAGTATACAGCAAGTCAGCCACCTTTGCAGGGGAGTACAGGAGCACACCACCAGATTTATCAAGGCACCTGGAACCAATCTTCAATAGTCCAAAGGTATGTTCTATCACACCTCTAGTGGCTACGTGCGACTCATTACATCTGTGCTGTGCAGGAGTCTCAGGAAGTCCTGAGTCCCCTGTAAAAAAAACAAATTTAAAATAATAGTTCACTAATTGATAAATTACAAAATAATTAAAAAACAACAAAAAACATAAAAAATGAATAATAAGTAAAAAATACACACCCAATAGCTCTCCTTTAGGCATATGTCCATTTTCCAATAAAAAATACAGGGATGACTGCTTCAGAATATAGGCGTCATGACATGACCCTGGATATCCAGCCAAAACACTCGTAATTTTCATATTAGCATCACAGACCATCTGGACATTGATTGCTGTACATATGTGCCTTGATTTAGGCAGCCTCAGCGAAATCTGAGGGCAATCTATGGCTCCCAGGACATTAGGAAATCCAGAAAGCCTCTAGAAGGATAACTTTAGAACACGCCATTATGACTCCTGGCTGTTGAAGCAGATATATGGTTGCGACATTTGTTTAGTGCACTTAACACATCAGTAAAGTAATGTTAAAAGGTCGCCAGTGACATGTCAATCATTCTTCCCGTTAGACTGGAATGATCCTGTTGCCATAAAGTAGATGACACATTAATATTTCCAGTGTGGACATGGAATTTTCATGTGGAATTTTTTCCACATGTTGCTGGATCCAAATCGCTATTCATCTGCTCATAAAGGCTCAGGAGGTTCGTGCAATTTAGATGAAACAATTGCACCACCTCCTGATCAGACAGGGAGTCCAAACGCATGCTAAACGTACACACGTGATGAGTTATGCGATGCTTGCGCGGACCTGTAGCCTGGTTAGGTTGTTGATTGTCATCCCCAGGGCCTTGCTAAGTATCAACACAACACCCATGCAATATGTTACATGCAGCAGATTTACTAAACATGCCATAGTCTAGATAATGATAACCTACATCAGGTGCTTATATAGGCATAATAATTAGTTGTAGACCAATTGGCAGCGATCTCATCAAACTCTCCACTCAGAGACACCTCTATTTTCTCTGGCCATTTTTGTCCCAGTCTCAAACGATTTTACAAAATGACACTTTAGTAAATCCAGCGAATTGTATGTAGTGACTGATAAATAAACGCCATGGCAATGTAATCTTTAAATTATATCAATACCAGCAATTTTTGGACGAGTTGACAATAGTAAATTTGCGATTTTCAAATCGAATGAAAAAATACCAGTTAACACTGGCGATTTGGAGAAAATCAACTTTAATAAATCTAGGCATTGGAGTTTGTAAACATAAGGGACAGAGCCTACGTTTTTTGAACACCATCAGGAACACCATGAGACAAAGCCTGAATTTTGTGAATCTTACCAACACTCTGCAAGTATGATGTATTCACTGTACTACAGAATCAGAGAGCATACGCCTTAAGACCCTAAGTGAACACATTTTTGCTTTATATCCCCAATGTCTACTCAAAAAATCTGCCTCAAGTCTTGTGTCACATCAGGAAAGGTGAGTAAACTACTCGGAGGCCGGTGCACTTCGATATAGAGGTAGAATATATAAATTGTTAATAAACGATTGGTCTGCGGTATAGGAAATATACAATATAAAGGAGCACTTGAAAATTAAAAAATATATTTATAGCCAAAATCGCTGCTCACCCAGGGAGTAACCACCTCTCAAAACAATATCTAAAGGAAAAAAGAAATGCAGGGAGCGCTGAAATAGACTATAAATTTATTATAAAAATATATTGACAAAGATAAATTTCATAATGACAATTAAAATACATTAAAATAAAATAATCAGTATTCCGTGTAGAGCACAACTGGGAGTCCACAAAATCCAATATGATGATAAGTGTATACCTCTTGAAGAGAATTAGCAGCAAGCATCTGAAAACACCAGGGCATTCAGAGTTTTTTGTTTTTAAAGCTGAGAAGTGAGACACCAATTGGTAAGAATCACATGAATAGCCGTATTGCACCTAAATACAGATCACATTGGGGTAGATCCAGAACTACGTTTGCCGTACGTTTATTCACGGAGCGTATTTTCGTGCGTGTAAATTCGTTACACTCCCCTCAGCACACCACTTAAACGTACGTATTTTGTCAAGATACGCTTTCCAAACCCTACCTTAACTTTTTCTAACGTAACCGCAGTCATACGCACACGTACGTATGGGCTAGACGAATTTACGCAGCTAAGCACGCCCATACTGTACACTTTAAATACCAATCCCCGCCTACTTCACGTATTTCAGACGTATTTTGGACTCACGTAAAATTGGCACGCCCACACGTAAGTATTTACATGACAAATACGTGAACGGCCCATACGGTCACAATTACGCTACGTTAATGTGCGTATTTTCTATGGCGCGCATGCGCAGTACTTAAAAATAGGCGACTTTACGTCTCCGCCACGCGTAAAATCGCTCTGAAGCGTTGTTCTGGATCAGGCCCAATG
>WWET01000570.1:0-15225 GCA_011038615.1 Limnodynastes dumerilii | reverse complement strand
TTCTTCCAACTGCACAGACTGTTGATCAGGTTGCACATAGAACATTGCATTTTGTTTGTTTATTAAATAAGAATCCTAGACATTTGTATTTTTTCAACCAATCCGATATGAAAGCAGACGTCTCTTCACATCTATGTTTTATTATTGATGTTAGGGGACATTAGGCGCCTGTACGACCAGTGTGTATTCCTGTACAGAAAGTAAATGAATGTGACTTTTCTTACATGCTAGGATTGCACTGACCAGCTCGGAGCTTTTGTACATATACGGGAACATTGACAGCCGAGTGCGACCGCTGGTATTCGCATTGAGATGCTGGGCACGTATCCATGGGATCACCAGCTCCATTCCCGGACACTGGATCACCAACTTCTCCCTCACCATGATGATCTTGTTCTTCCTGCAGAAGAGAAACCCTCCTGTTATTCCTACACTGGATCAGCTTAAAAGTCTAGCAGGTAAAGGAAAGGGAAAGCTACGGGTGTTGTTCCCTGGGTGAGTGAGGCAGCATGGCCTCCCGGGATGAGCAAGTTGATGTTCATAGTCTTATCTCGTGCCTTTTTTTTTCTTTGTAATTCGACTAATTGAACGTTTTAATGCTGGATATAGTCAGAGAGGTGCCTATGCTTTACACACATGTACTACTAACCACAGAAACTGTGTCCTTACTGCCTAAACATCTAAAAGAAGAACATTGATTGTATTAAAGTGCTGCATGGCGTTTGTCTTTAAAATAAAATAAAATATTCAGGCTATTTAGATGGTTTAGGCTTTAATGTTGCAAGACGCGATGTGCCCCTTCTCGAACCTCGGGGGATGCCCTAGCGACGTCTACCAGAGTTTACTGTTATAAACACTATGGTCCGGATTCACAGTAGTTTTCGTCTTCCATACGTTGTTTTTAGAATTGAACGTCTAAAGACCGCGCTTGCACACTCTACGTACAGAAATGGCACATAGATAGCGGAAATAAGCTACGCATGCATAGTAGCTCAATTCTTAAAGCAACGTACGTAAGACTAAAATGACGTAACTGTGAATCCGGACCTTGTATGCTGTGATTTGTGGTGCAAAAAGCAATCGGCGTATTTCCTGTTGCTAAACCATCCTCAGTAGTGAGGGTTGAATAAAGGACGACAAGCTTATTATAAATAAAAGAAATGAACGTTTGGTGGTATAATTGCTGCAGAACAGCCCATGGTCTGATACTGTAAAAATACATTCATCTTCATCAAATATTCATCTTGCAAAACAGCATAAGAAAGATATACAGACGTTGTATGTGTATAGTTCATTACTGAGCTGCTTTTGACCACACACAGTATGCTGCTTGAGTGACAGCCTGTTATTACCACTATTTAATAGTCCCTGGCTCCCAGCCTGTCTGTAGACCTCTCCTTGCATCATGATTCTGCCTTCATCATAAAGTCAGCCACCCACTGCCCTATCATTGGCTACTTCCCTGCTCCCAACCTAACAGGATCAGCGCAGCGTTTGTCAGATCGCCGAGGCCGATGGAATGATCGCATTATCGGGGCAGAGCATTTTAGGTCGTTTTACTTGCCGTTTACAGTACGCTTTGTACAGTCGCTAATGTGAACAATCCCTGCTGCCCAGAATATCAGCCCTGTGATTACCTTTCACCATTGTGTGATTGGTCCCTTGAGGTTTTGTCCTCTGGCCATTTCAGAGATAAGCTGAAGAATGATGCAAAATAACAACTCTACTCCAATCCGTTGTATCATAAAAATGCAGTGACTTAGTACCGGATCCAGAGTTTATAATCAGGTGGAAACTTACACCTGGTCAGAACCTTGTTGAATTTAGCCCTAATCTGGCCTTCATTTTCTCATTCTCTGATGCAGTTGTAGCACAGTAATTGTGTGTGTGTGTGTGTGTGTGTGTGTGTGTGTGTGGTACTATAACTGCTTTCGTTGTCTGTTCCCCTTTTGTAAATGTCACACATGTATATTTTAGTAGTGTCAAACCTGATGCCGTTTGGGTGAGCACAATAAGTGAATCGCGTGTCAGCATCTTTTAAAAGAAAAGTGACGCTCTACCCGGTGCTGTGCAGTGCCCAGTGATGTGGAAGTCCCCAGAGATATGATTCACTTGTCCTCCTACTGCACTGTGACATATAATACAGAGTGCCCAGGCTACTGAAGAGCCTGCAGCTGCTGCCCTGCTTGTGCCATGCTCAGTCATACACCAGTGATTGGCACACCATCTTATACCACACATGTTCTACTGACACCGGTGTATCACACATCCGCACACTTACTTTTCTATCCACGGTATTCTCTCTCATGCTGCTTTCACATCCAGGGGATTTTTTTTTTTTTGTTTGCTTGGTTATTTTTTCGGGTTATTCCTGGGTCTCACCCGGGCAGTCTCCAGTTTGTAAGGTGAGACCAGGATTTTTGAATCCGGCTTCGCCCTGGCAATAAGTGTGTGAGCTATCAAATTGATGACTTGTGTCCCTAATCCCCCTCCCCCAAACGGTTAAAAAACCTTTCATACTGGAGTGTGCCCGGGTCGGACCCTACGATTGTTCCGGGTCAGTTGGACCTGGGTAGAGGAAGTAAGATTCTTTCACACTGAGCCCGTGTCCTCTGGGTTTGCCTTGGCAGTATCCTGGCTTTTTGGCACAGTGTAAATGTGGTATTACCATTTGGCATAAGCTGCTGGGTTTTTTCCATCAATTGCACTGCCTTTATACGGATTGTTTTCATTTATTTATATAATTGTTTTTTTCTAATTTTGAACTTTCTACTTATTGGATGCGGTTTGTTAATTATTACAATTGATTCTCTTGTCAAGGATTTGCACATATATTTTAATTGTTTTTTATTTACTATTTATTTATTAATATTTGATGATTTATGGCAGTAGGATTCACATCATTATAGTGTTAAAAATGTATCAATCATAAGTATTCCATTTATATAACTGTTGCATAGGGTGCGGTGAATATATATTATATACTTTTTATACATTGTTTGCGTTTGTCTGGACTGTCACCGCCGTTCCCTTAGCCAGCGATCAGTATGTGCATCATATTATTTACAGATTTTTATTTATTTATATACAGTGTTTATTTAAGGTCCTATCAACATCCCATTATTATTATTATTATTAGCGCTACCCTTAAGTTTTCTTATAATTATCTCCCAGAGTCAGACTGCTAACGTTTCTAGCCATCTCCTATCTCCGTACCCCCCCCACCCTTTTTTTTTTTACCCCCTTATATAATGTTTTTTCACTATTGTGTCAAGCTTCAGTTGCTGATCCATCGCGGTCATCCTGGGGGATCATTGTGTTTGGTTCATGGCGGCAGCACGTTCGCTTGGAAGGCCCTGTCATGTTGGAATATTCACAGGGTACTGGGAAAATGTGCTGTGTCTGAGCCAGTAACTGTGCACACGGGGACTGCTTGGGTAAACTGCAGGGTCCATCCACTTTTGATCCTGAGCACCAGGTCCACTTTTCTAGTCCCCCTGGTGACCTGGCGCTCAGGGCTTGTCCAGCCCAGGGTGACTTTACCTTATTGGAAAGTCTGATTACTAACCTGCATTTTCTTCATTCTCAGGTAAAAAGGACAAATGCATTATTGAAGGCAACGACTGCACTTTTGTGAGAGATCTTAACAAAGTGAAGCCGTCTACAAATACAGAATCGCTAGGTAACTGAATACCAATATGTCTACATGGTGAAATGCTGGTAACATGTCGTACACACTACAGTTTTTAGAACGATGAACAATGTTATAAAAGATTCCGGCTTTTGTCCATCAAAATGACTGGCGACAGTATGCTCACTTCACACACCCCTGCGGCTGCCCTTCTCCTGGTTCCCCCGGATCCTCCACTTACCTCTCTCTCCCCTTCACTGTCCTGTCTCCATTTCCCGGAGCACCTCCAACTTTCCTTATTCTTCCGCCACTCTGTCTAACCTCACACTCCTCACCCAGTCCCCTGCAGTAGTAGCTCGTGTGTAGATACAGATAGATATCTATAGATATAAATATGATTTAATTAGTAAAATTTAAAGTTTTTAAAAGATGCAATGAAACTATTTTGTCTACTCTCCCTCTCTCCCTCCCCCCGACATCGTTCCAAACACTCGTTTTTTGGTTGTTTTGAACGATAATCGTAAAAAAATAAAAAAACTGTAGTTGGTCTTTACAATTGAACATATGGGAAAAGATATGTAATATTAGCTGGTTGGGTGTCAGCAGCTGCTTTATTAATGCTTCCATGGCAACCCCTGCTGTTTTCACGTAACCTTTTTTTCCCATACTAATATTGTATTTATGACCTTTTAATCCTACTTACAAATATAGCAGCTCTGAGATGTCCAGAAAGTCTTCATACACGTTTGCAGCACTTTATAGAAAATCTTTCATTGTTGACATGAGTGCCAGTGTATTCCATAACACATTCTATATCAGGATAGGCCAATCAGTCGCTCTCAGGTGTTCTGAAACTACAACTACTAGCATGCATTGTCAGGTATCAGCTATGTCTGTGCAGTTAAAGCATGCTGGGACTTGTAGTTTTACAACACCTTCTCCAGGTGTTGCACAGTCCTGGTCTGTATTGTCTACTGCATAGACAGACATAACTAGGCTTTATATAGTCTGATGCCTGTGAAGCTGTCAGTATGTGTTTGTATATTTGCCCCTATTTTTCTTTGGGCCTCCATTGAGTGCTCCATTTTCTTCCCCCAATCACAAGTCACATGTTATGAATAAGGGAAATTGGCAGTCAGAGAAGCATTGGCGATGGACTAACTCCAGAATGGTTGGGGCCTGGTGAACTCTTTGCCACATACAACAGGGAGGCTATCGCTTAATACAATGCTGGTATAATAAGCTGTAGCTCAGGCTTGGAGTACTGTTCTGGTGCCCAGTACAACAATGTTGTGCTAAAAAAAAAAGGAAACCAAGAGGCTATAATGGTGGCTCAGTAGCACAACTACTAACTCAGTGTCTCGCAGCGCGGAGGTCATGAGTTCGATTCACGGACTAGGCCAGTATTGGCTAACCAGTGGCACTCATGCTGGTAGGTTAATTAGCTGCTGATTATATCACGTCTGCATGTATGTATGTGTTGGGGAACTTAGAATGTAGCTCCAATGGGGCAGTGACTGATGTGAAATATTTTTTATATAGAGCACTGTAGAATATATAAATAAGCGTTGATGATAATAATAATAATATAAAGCCGTGTTGTAGCGAGTTACCTCTTCTGACCATTCTGTATTTTTCTTCCAGAGACGCTGCTCATTGAATTTCTAGAATTTTATGGAAAGTTTGACTTCAAAACAAATTGTATTGATATTCGCAAGGTATGTTCAGACAAATGGACATTTCAGTTTCATTTTCCTTTAAATGATAGATATTTCAAGTCAAACCTATTTTTATTATTATCTGGTACTTCTTTAAAGAGAGACATTTTTCATTTTTTGAGGGGCAAAATTTAGCAGTTTAGTGGAAAGGATTCAGTGGACAGTGGATTAAAGGCTGTGAAGATAGAGATAGATGCCTGTTACATTACACGTGCCACTGCTTGGCTTAGCTAAGCAAAGACCTATGGGGAAGACTTAACATATACCTGTCCAACACAAACACTCCAGCAATGAATGTCCACTAGGATGTGCACATATCATGTGAGATGCAACATAATACATTTGTATCCTTTATCCATCTAGGAGGAGTTGCAATTGGAAATGACCTAAGAACATAACAAAAGCACATATACTGCAGCCTATAAGTAATATAGTATAATATGAAAAACAGAGAAATGGTGTAAGGCGCTAAAGGGTCTATTAATAAAACTAAAGGTAAAAGGGTAGAGATTCCAAAATAGTACGATACTGTGCCTAATAAACCAATAGGTGGCACTAAAGTACCAATCTATAGTCTAATCATGCCAGATACAAAATAACACATTACGAAATTGTACCCACAATAAAAATTAAACCTAATGACAGAACCCCTTAAAAAAATATATAAGTAAAATGATGGTGAAATAAATAAAGCAAAGTCTTAAAAGCCAATAAATAAATAGCTCCTTAAAAAAAAAATCAATCCTCACGGTATTCGGAATGAGTCCAAAGTTCATCAGTTCAAAAGACAGTCTTATACAAGCTGGGTTCCGTGTAGAGAATGTATAAGTCATTCTTTGCCCTTCAGTTACCGATCTCCTACTGGGGCGGGGAACCGCTGGTCCCCCGGGGGGGTAGAGGAAACAAAGAGCGAAGGGGTCCAATTAGTATTTTAAATTTATTAAACACATACAATAAAAACAAAGTAAATAAAAATCGCATAAAAAAAACACATGGAAGATCAGAAGGCGAGAGGGACACGGCATAATACCTAGAGCGCTAGAATGCAGTCTCAACAGTCCGTGCAGCATGTGGATAGTAAGTCCTGGGAATACGGCTGAACGAATGGAGAAAGACACGATCCAGGATAACCTTTCGATACACACACGCACGCACACAAATCCCCTGCTGACGCGTTTCGAATGCTGGATTCTTTTTCAAGGCAATAATGTGTCATAAAAGTGTATGGCATAAATAGATATCCGTATAAGCAAAAAATAAATACCAAATGCAAGAACATTTTCGTTAAAAATATATTGAGTGTTTTTTTTCAAGTCTGCATAAAGAGCTTTGCCTTTCATAATATATGAAGAGGTTGATTAATTTGCTTTTCATGGATTTAAGCGTTACATCTGGTAACACATCTCTAAGAACATTATTGTCTTGATGTACATAAAAAAAAAAAAAAGCTTACACTGACATTGTTTTCTTTTAGGGCACGGAAAAGAATAAACCAGAAAGTGCTGCTCTTTATATCCAGAACCCATTTGAACAGACTCTTAACATAAGTAAAAACGTCAACCAATCCCAGGTTTACAGGTTTGTAGAAATAGCTCAGGAAAGTGCTTTTATATTACAAGACCAGATGAGCCAAACTCCTAATAGAGACCAGAAGCCCTGGGGCTTGGCTGCCATGCTGCAAAATGCAGGCACAGAGAATGCTTCCACCACTAAGAAAAAGAAGAAAGTAGAAGCACGTGAGAGGATAGTCAGTCTCTTGGAATCATTAAAGAACAAGGACACCTCCTAACAATATGGATGCCAAGCAGGAAGTGGAACACTGAACTCTCTTTTCATTGGTTCATTCACTGTGCTCAGAATCCAAACTTTCCTTGCTTTTTTTTTTTTTTGACCAATGGCCAGTGTCTGCTCAGTCATTTACCAGCTGCTGATGAACCGTTTATAGCCTTTAAACTGTATTCAACTCAAGTCATTTTTGTAATTGGCAAAATCTATTTTATATTGAAATCCAACAGAAATGACAGGAGCCCCATATGTTTTGTATTTGGGAACGAGCTGGGCGATGCTATGCATTCATTTGTTTAAGTGACACTGAAAAAGAGGACAGTTTGGCTGGATGTAAAGTCAGCAGAAGATGTATGTTATAAGACATCTTGAATGGAGTATGAAGGGTTTGATTATTTATATATCAACTACATTCTGTCTTTCTTTACTGTGTGCTCTGGCAGGTTTGTTAAATACATGGATTTATTGGCTAAAAAGCACTGCAAAGGTTTTGCGTTCGTTCAATTGGTCAGAAACTTCAAACCCAACTTTTTTTTTTTTTAAGTTCTTAACCTTGGAACTGTTTGCCAGCCTAGATAGTTTCTATGAAACAGGAAAGCGCATTGGGGTTATTGTGAAACACAAATGGTATCGTAAGGTGTACGTGTGGCCCACCCCCAGTGCATTGTGGGCTGACGCAATTAGGAGCCTGTAACGTGTGTGCTCACTTGTAACAAGACCGGTTATGTTGAATGGTGTCTTTGCAGCTCGCTCTTGTGTCACACTTGAAACGATAATGTCAAACATTTGGCAAGAACCAAAAATTTCCTAAAATCCATGAGAAAAACTAGTGGAAAAATATTCATATATCTGTGCAGAGCATTTAAATGCTACAGCTGATTGCACTGACAGTGTCGAAATTTCAATGAAAAATAAACTAATATTATTGCCTTCTTATTTATCTCCCATTTTGTATTACCACATACGTTGTAAATGTCATTAATGGAGGAAACGTTGGTTTTATGTGTCATCTTGTGCTTGTCCCCCTAGATAACTGGCAGTCAGTAGTTAAAGAAACCATAGCAAAGTGTTTTTCATTTGTCAAGCAGATAATACCACTGTTTAACCCGAATAGTAATATCCATGACTGTTATTGTGGAAATGGAATTCGGAGCACAGGGGACAGACGCTGCCAAAAACTGAGTTTTTCTGTTTCCCAGGTAACAACAATCTTCTTATTTTCTGTAGTTTCAGGCTGGATTTAAACCTCTCTTTACTCTTTGTAGTTGTAGGTTGTGTTTTTGTCTACAAATCTAAGCCCTTATATGGTGTTTTCTGTTTGTGATGGGAGGGGGAAGAAAATAACACATATTGGGGGTTTTTACTTCAACCTGTACGGTTTGGAGTGTAGATTTAGTAAATTGTTGTTTGTTTTTCTTCAATTTGCTATGCTCTACTTACATTTAGAAATACAGTGTTATGGCAGACGGATCATTTTCAGACTCCTATAATCTAGGTACAGTTTTACCCATCATGCAGTTATGCACTTGCTCAGAACACTCACATTTTTCATGGTATTAAATGTAGTTGAATGGCCCCATTTACCTGATTTCAAATCTCCATTTTCTCTCGCCTGCACCACCTGGCGGTAAAACATTGTATTACAACCATAGTGCTGTAGTAGATTGCTAGGGCCTGATTCAATTAGCGCTGCGGCCCCCAATAGACTGGAAAATGTTCGGTGCGCATTTTCCAGTCTATTACGGTAGCCAATTTTTAAACGCATCTCTATGAGGCACGTATAACAATAGAGAAAAAAAAATTCACAAAAACAGCATCGCACCGCAAAATACGTGGGGGCGAGTCTAATGGAATAAGACTGTTGGAGACATTGGCAGAAAACATTTTTATTATGTAGGAATAAATGATTTGAAAGTTTATTGCAACATATGTAATCTTTCCATGATTTAAATGTAGCTATGTCACCAGCGACCATGCACTTTTTAAAACTCAAATATTGAAACATTTCCTTGACGTATAATTGTTTGTGTCACTGTGCTTGCTAGATGCCCAGGACATATTAAATAGTTCATCTATGGAGGAAGCCATTTTGTAGGTTGACCGGCAGATATGATTATGCATCCTGTTTGCTTGCAAGGGGCTGGTGGCATAATTGGAGCCTGCAGCATGAAATGACGACCGTTCTTCTAAGACAGGCATAGGCAACCTGCGGCTCTCCAGGTGTTGACAAACTACAATTCCCATCAAACCTTGTCAGGTACCAGCTATGCTTTTGCAGGTAAAGCATGATGGGACTTGTAGTTCCACGACACCTGGAGAGCCGCAGGTTGCCTATGCCTGTTCTGAGAGAAGCAATAGGCCGAATATTGGTTAAAGTCTTATAATGGTGGCCTGAGAGCATACAGCCAAATGCACATACAGGTTTAAATGACAATATTCTGTCATTTTTCCTGCAGAATTTAAAACTGTATTTTTATTAGAGGTCAAATCCGATCTGTAATTTCTATTTTCCAATGCAACATGCTTTTATTTGGGAGTTGTAGTTGGTACCTTCTAAGTGGCTCATCGTCACTCTAAGGCCGGCCACACACAGCAGTTATTGGTTAGTGAAAACACTGATGAAAGGTCTGATGTCACTCCTTCCCAACGAGTGGATTGATTGGAATGACCCCCCTAATAAACTTATCCATTTAGAACAGGGCCCTAACCTGACCATCTTGTTCTGCCCCACTACATTCAAGGTATTTCCATGAATCACCAGACCCTGGACAAACAGGTCACTCTATAGTTTGATATTAATTGATACCCCTGGCATTTGATGATATCCTGACACCCATGTTTAGACAAATATGAAGCGTAAGAAGCTCCTTAACATTTTGCCAATCCAAAAGTTAATTTGTGGACAATACTAGCTCGTGATTTGTGGTTCTTTGCAAACTGGTGGAGGATTTTGGTGCAAAATGAGATTTTTGCAACAAACCTTACATTTTTTCACAGACCTGATTATAGAGAGTGTGTTGTGATAACGGTAGAGCCTTGGCTGGTGTAACCCTATAATTTTCATATTCTTACTCCTGTCAGCAGGCAGTATTGTTATTATTATTGTTGTGCTGGAAAACTTGCTGAAAGAGGGAAAATAGGTTGTGAGGTTGCAGAGGCAGAATAATCGATCAAACCAAGACATAAGATGCTGCTGCGAATGAGAATGAATTTAAGCCCAACCCTTGCCCTTAATTTTACCCCAACCCTCCCCTACCCTGACCCTAAGACTCCTCTCCTCGCAGCTTGATCCTAAGACTCTCCTTCCATTACTCTAACCCTTCCCTTCCCTAAAACCTAACCCTAAAACTCCCCAGAGATTGTTACTCCCCTCTCCAGTCGGTGTGATGAGTCTGCAGTGCAGTTTCTGAAGTATGCTGATACTTACCCATTCTTACCAAAAACTTTCAAACTAGAGACAGACAAAAATTAACTTTTGGCTATCTTTGCTTCTGAAATAACCATTTTTTGTTGGTGATTCCAACCGTTGTAGAGACCAGTACTTTCTGTGATGGTAGTCCTAGCTCTAACAATGGGAGTCCCTATATTGGGATATATATATAATGAGACCTCAGAAGACACCCCTTAAAGCCTAGCTTCTGCAGACCAACACCCCCTCTCAGCTGCTGATAACAGACTTCCTTCCAAACAGAATACACAAAATGGTGGTTGCTCAGATCAAATGGGTGTGAGGCTCCAATCCGAACGGTTGATTTTCCAATCAGCCATTTCCTCCGACTGGCTGGGATTTCGATTGCATATGCCTTGATGAGGCATAGCAATCGATCCATGGAGCACCGAAAGCTCCATGCTCTGAAATGGTGAGTAAAAATAGTTCCCACTCCTTTCCCTAATTCTAACCCTAACCCTCCCCTCAACGCCCAATTTCGAAAGGACCGTTTCCTCCCAGCCATTTGATTTCACATGCCCTGAGAATGCATTCCAATCGATCCACGGAGCACCAAACTTTCGGTGCTCCGAAAAATTATTGAAAATAGTCCCCCCCTCCTTTCCCTAATTCTAACCCTCCCCTCTCACTACCCTAACCCTCCCTTCCTGGCAGCCTGACCCTAACCCACCATCTCCCACAACCTGACCCTAACCCTCCCTCCCCTGCAGCCTGACCATAACCCTCCCTACCCCACACAGATAGTTTACTCACCTGTCCCTTGGTCCGGCAATATCAGCGGCTGAGGTGTGGTAGAGGGATATCGCCATTTCCGAAGGTGAGTGGGTGAAGTATGCCAAACGGCATACTCACCCATTCAAAAAAAAAAAATATAGAAACTCTGCTTTATTCGAAATTGGGACATCCGAAAAGGAACTTTCGTATGTCCCAATTTCAGAAAGCAGAGTTTTTTTTAGCGGGGACTGACCAGGCATCAATTTATGCAAACAGGTGCATGAAGGCAAGGGGTAAAAAGGGCATTTTTTTCCCTTTGTTATTTCCTATCACATAATGGAGAATGTCAGCTAGAATCTGATTGGCTGCTGCATGCAACATCTCCATGTTCCTTTTCCACAGTTTAATGAATTTGTCCCAGTGTAAAAATACACTTCTCAGCAGCATAGTCACAGCTGAAACATGGGAAGGCATTATGGGACTTGTAGTGTGCTAGGGTGTCTGTGCATAATGTAGTACACTGATCTCCTTGACCCAGGACCAAATATCTATATTTGTATGTGTGTAGGTCACAGAGCAGTAGATTCTGAGGGATCCATTAATGCTGGGTGTCGGTGTCTAGATGTCTGTGCGTATACCTTGTGTTTTAGTCACTTAGCTGGATTGTAACGCACATCTGAGGAAAAGGAGAACACAACTCTAGACTTCAAATCCCCAATGATAGCTGGAGCTATTACAGTGTATCCTAATATATTTTTATACAATAATAAAGCATTTACATATTTTTTGTATGTCTACAAGAAAGGCAATGTAGCAAATGAGCAGCACTCTATTTAAACACGAAAAAGAATTGCTTCAAACTAAAATTTTACTGGTCACTAGAAGAGAGTGCATCTGCCTGGAAAAAACGACATTTAGAAATGTCATGATGCACTCTGCAGTAAATCCAATCTTGTGACAGAATAAATGTGTTGTGAGAAGATCAGTGTGTGTTCTATTAATAAATGCCACGTTATGATTGGATACTGTGTATCGCAGTACATTTCTTCATTTTTTTTCTGTAGGTATTTGATAAAACTTGACTTATTAGCATTTATAATTGATAACCTGTTGTCACATTAGTCATGACATAGGACTAAATGTAGCTGCAACATCAGATATGTTAATAAGAAACATTGACTTTGTGTTGTGATCAAAAAAAGATCTCTTGTCAACAAGTTTTAATTTAAAGCAGCATTTAGAAGACGTCACAATCCACATCTCCACAAGAGGGCGCATCTAACATAACATATACTGAACATATGCAAGCGTTACTTCTAAAAACATGCTTTCATCATGACGATTGAAATGTATAGTGTTCTATAAATCTTCCACAAATTTAGCATAATTAATTACACAAGCTTATATAGTTGAAACACTTTTTAGTCTATAATTGAAGATGACTCTTGTCACTTACTTTAATATTTCAGTGACCATTAAAAATGTTGCATTTTTGAGCTCATAAAGTTGTGTTTAATCCTAAAACTATCACATGCCATTGGCTTGTATTCATTTCTAAATATTTTAATATGAAAACACCCCCATCTCAGCTCAGTGAGTAGCACTTGTGTCTCACAGCGCTGAGGTCATGAGTTTGGTTCCCGGTCAACCTTATCTGTGTTGAGTTGGAATGTTCTCCTCATGTCTATGTGGGTTTCCTTCCACACTCCAAAAACATGCTGGTAGGTTAATTGGCTGCTGAATAAATGAACCTGTGTGTGTGGGGTGTGGGTCCCCGCAAAGACTGGCCCTATATTTTGATAGGGCCTTTCTCTCCCACCCTGAAGAGGCATAGCAATCAATCCCCGGAGCACTGAACACAGTGCTCCGAAAGGTGAGTGGCTGAACCCTTCCCCTAATTCTAACCCTAACCCTTTCCTTCCCCATAGCCTAACCCTCCCTTCTCCCTAGCCTGACCCTAATACTCCCTTCTCTAAAGCCTAACCCTCCCTTCCATGGTCCTAACCCTCCCTTCCTAAGCACCTAACCCTAACTTCCCTAAAATGCCCCGGAGAGGTTACTCACCTCTCTGTAGCTGTCATCGATCGGCACACTCACCCATTCATAAGGAAATTTCTAAACTGGTCCCCTATTCGAAATAGAGACAGCTGAAAAGTAACTTTCATCTGTCATCAGCAAAGCGGGCCATCGGACTGGAGACTGTAACCCGTGTGTGTCTGTGTGTGTGTAAATGCCGATGTTAGGGACTTTAGAATGTAGCTCCAATCGGGCAGGGTTATTGTAAATGTGAAATATTCTCTGTGCTTTGTGGTTTTATATAAAAACCTGTTAATAAATAATAATAATGGCAGGGGAGGCAAACTTAAATTGTAAAAGCAGAATTAGAATTGAGAGGTGAAGTTTCTTATCTCAATTCTAAAAGCTATGCAGTATGTGAGATCTATGTGCAAAAGTAAAGTATTTTCCCTGCAGGCAAAAAGAATTCAAATTAATTAGCAGCCCTTGCATTGCAAAATGGTTTAACTGAACTGTCCACCTGTGCCTGTTTTACCCTTATTCCCAAATTCTGGATCAGCCCCACTGTGTAGCGCTAAAACGTGATTGCAGTAAACGGGAGATAAATGAATGTTTTGGGTTTTTTAAAATGAGAAACACAAATGTTTAGTTGGTGAATCTCACTATTGTTTTTCTCTTTCTCAGTGGATTAACTTTTTACCAGGGCGCATGTTTAAAATACAAAATAAATAGGGCAATTTTTGTTTCATTGATTTGCAGCAAACAAAACAATGTAGTTAGTACATGTCACAAACAAGGAATAAATGATAAAATAGGCACTATAGTAACGAGAGAGAACAAATCACATTTAGTCAGGTGCAGGTATAAGAGTATGTTCAGCGATCATTATAAATATTGTAAGTTGCTTGGGTTCACCTAAAAGCTGCATTTAAAAATGTTCACTGCAATAAACGTCCCTAAATCACTCTTACATTCTGGTTGTTACGCCTTATGCCTGGAGGAGATTTTTTTATTTTTTATTAAATACTTGTAAATAATTTCCAATCTTTTTTCTTCAGTTGTTTGATAGTTGGACTTTAAAATAAAATAATAACAAAACTGCTAAGAGGAAAATCATTAATGATGGAATGTACAGAATATTTTGGTTAGCTGTAAACATTAAACACATTCCACTTTCTCTCACTTATGCTGCTGCCAAAGAAATGTTGTTAGGATACAATCTGTGAGATTTCATATGGGTCACAGATAGGCTTCTTAGAGCATCCGCTGGATGGATGGGTCTCCCATCAGCCCAGGTAGCTTCAATTAACATTAGATTGCATCTATATAGCAATTTAAGGTTCCGAAGTGTGAATACCTCTAGAAGAGCTATAACATGAATTTCTCTCACAGGTTCGGCTGTACCATCCCCATACACATTAATAAAATGCACCAATGAGGTGAGAGGTATTTCATTGCTTCAGTCTACCATACCGTACATGCTAATTTGTCATTGAATTTTTGGAAGATGTTAAATTTATGTTTCAGTTGTGGAATGGAGCAGGGTGTGCAGGTGAGGAAATTCAATGTGAATAGTACCATTATAGCCCCACCAGTCCATTATGCAATGCTGTGATGTAGGTTTCTCAGTTGTAGGAGTGCTTGCATTGTGGATAGCAAGATGACAAACTTTGTTTGCTTGGGAATGCAGACGCACCGACTGGGCTGTTTTTCTGTAATGGGTAAGCACAGATGATAACAAAACATTAAATCATAGTTGCCTACTTTTGCAAATGAATATCAGGGAGATTGTGAGAGCACTATCAAGGCGCTGCACAAAAGGGGTGTGTCATGTACCGCCAAAGAGGTGTGTCCTATGAATAGCTCCACCCATAGCTGTATCTAGCACTGAAAGGAAAACTATTTTACAATAA
>WWET01000569.1:605748-624961 GCA_011038615.1 Limnodynastes dumerilii | reverse complement strand
CCCCCTCTCTGCAGGTCCATATAGGGTTATACATCCCTGCAGAGGACAGGAAGAGACCAGGGGGGAGACTTTCAGTGTATCCTTCCCCCTCCTTTCTCTACAGGAAACCAGAGGTGTGTGACATCACAAATGACTATTAAGGGTTAAATCTGGGAGTGATTGCTCCTTATCACACATCTACAAGAGGGCATAGGTTATCTCCATCCAAGAGTTTGCGTGGGCCTCAGCCAGACACCTTGGCACCATCTCCACAGGGGGGTCTGCTAGTGTGCATAGGGCGTGGACCCTGTCTTAGATAGTGATGGACAGCTGCCCCTAACCAGTGAGGAGCCAATCACATTCCCCCTCACCTGTCACATGTCTGCGAGGGGGGGTCCTGAGTAAAATGGGTGAGCAAGAGTGAGAGAGGGTGAATTGAAGCTGGTACCTGAAGGGCTAGGGTGTTGGAGGCTAATCTCCAGCCAGTCCTGCTGCTGCATTGGACTATACTGGGCTAAGAGGTGATTCTCTGCCCGGGCTCACTGTGGAACTCTTACCCCTGGACTTACTTGGACTAATTTCTTCTCTGTGGGACTTGTTACTGCCTGTGCTGGGCTTCATTCCATGCCCTTACTCTGATGCATTGTAATAAACCTGTCTGGATTTCCTTATACTACGTGTCTGAGTGATCTGAAGGACCTGTATCTTCACAGGCAGAACACCCACATTCAGTGCATCAGGTCATTGGTTAAAATTCCAGCTCAGCGAGTCAAACTTTTTCTGAAGGCCATGAATAGGTTCTGCCAACTACTTTGTATTGAGTGGCCATGTGAATATGGTTTATGGGACCTAAAGATACCTCTTCATCGCAGGGAGCCACATATGGCGTCGCAGCAGTGCACCCACCTTTGGTACAGCAGGTTGCCGATTCAAATTCAAGCTTAGCCACCCAGGCAGCTGGTCAAACCTCTTCCCCAGGCTGGCAATAGGCTTCTTCGCATTGACTTGCCATGTGACTATAGTTCATGGTATCTAAATATACACCTTCACCATAAGGCAGCAGGTCACTGGTTCAAATCCCAACTCAGCTAGTCAAGATCTTGCTGCAGGCCATGAATAGGTTCTGCAAACTACTTTGTATTGAGTAGCTATGTGATTTGGTTTATGGGACCTAAAGATACCTCTTCATCACAGGGAGCCACATATGGCATCGCAGCAGAGCACCTACCTTTGGTGTAGCAGGTCTTTGGTTTAAATCCAAGCTCAGCCAGCCTGTCAGCTGGTCAAACATCTTCCCAGGCTGCCATATGACTATGGTTCTCTTATCACCATTGAGAGACACATATGGCATTGCAGCAGAGCATCCACCTTTGGTGAAACAGATCATCCGTTCAAATCCCAGCTAAGCCAATCAGCTGTACAAACTTCTTCCACATGCTGCTATGGTATTTAAGTATACACCTTCACCATCAGGAGGCAAAACACCCACATTCAGTGCATCAGGTCGTTGGTTAAAATCACAGCTCAGCTAGTCAAACTTTTTCTGCAGGCCATGAATAGGTTCTGCCAACTACTTTGTATTGAGTAGCCATGTGATTTGGTTTATAGGACCTAAAGATACCTTTTCATCACAGGGAGCCACATATGACATCACAGCAGAGCACCCACCTTTGATGCAGCAGGTTGCTGGTTCAAATCCCAGCTCAGCCACACAGGCAGCTGGTCAAACATCTTCCCCAGGCTGGCAATAGACTTCTTCGCATTGACTTGCCATGTGATTATAGTTCATGGGATCTAAATATACACTTTCACCATCTGGAAGCAGGTCGCTGGTTCAAATCCCAACTCAGCTAGTGAAAATTTTTCTGCAGGCCATGAATAGGTTCTGCCAACTACTTTGTATTGAGTAGCCATGTGACTATGGTTTATGGGACCTAAAGATACCATTTCACCACAGGGAGCCACATATGGCATTGCAGCAGAGCACCTACCTTTAGTGTAGTAGGTCACTTCTTCAAATCCTAGCTCAACCAGCCTGTCAGCTGGTCAAACATCTTCCCAGGCTGCCATGTGACTATGGTTCTTGGTACATAAATATACACCTTCACCATCATGGGGCAGAGCACCCACGTTCAGTGCAACAGATCACTGGTTAGCTAGTCAAACCATTTCTGCAGGCCATGAATAGGTTCTACCAACTACTTTGTATTGAGTAGCATGTGACTATGGTTTATGGGACCTAAAGATACCTTATCACCATGAAGAGCCACATATGGCATTGCAGCAGAGCAACCATGTTTGGTGTAACAGATCTCCAGATCAAATCCCAGCTCAGCCTGCCATTCAGGTGTTCAAACCTCTTCCACAGGCTGCTATGTGACTATGGTTTATGGAACTTAAATATACACTTTCACCATAAGGAAGCAGAACACCCACATTCAGTGCATAATGTCGTTGGTTAAAATCCCAGCTCATGTAGTCAAAATCTTTCTGCAGGCCATGAATAGGTTCTGCCAACTACTTTGTATTGAGTAGCCATGTGACTATGGTTTATGGGACCTAAAGATACCTCTTCATAACAAGGAGCCCCATATGGCATTGCAGCAGATCACCCACCTTTGGTACAGCAAGTTGCCAGTTCAAATCCTAGATCAGCCACACAGGCAGCTGGGCAAACCTCTTCCCCAGGCAGGCAATAGGCTTCTTTACATTGACTTGCCATGTGGTTATAGTTCATGGGATCTAAATATACACCTTCACAATCAGGAAGCAGAGCACCCACATTCAGAGCAGTAGGTCACTGGTTTAAATCCCAGCTCAGCTACTCAAAATTTTTCTGCAGGCCATGAATAGGTTCTGCCAACTACTTTGTATTGCGTAGACATGGGACTATGGTTTGTTGGACCTAAAGATAACACATCACAATGGTGAGCAAAATATGGCATCACAGCAAAACACCCACCTTTGGTACAACAGTTCACAGGTTCAATTCCCAACTCAGCCAGCTGGTCACACCTATTCCCTAGGCTGGCAATAGGCTTATTTGCAGTGAGTTGCTATGTGACTATGGTTCATGGTATCTAAATATACACCTTCACCATCAGGAGGCAGAGCACCCACATTCAGTGCAGAAGGTCAGTGGTTAAAATCCCAGATCAGCTAACTTTTCTGTAGCTCAGCTAGTCAAACTTTTTCTGCAGGCCATGAATAGGTTCTGCCAACTACTTTGTATTGAGTAGCCATGTGACTATGGTTTATGGGACCTAAAGATACCCTTTCACCAAGGAGAGCTATGTAAGGCATCACAGCAGATCACCCACCTTTGGTGCAGCAGGTCACCAGTCCAAATCCCAGACCAGCCAGCTGGTAAAACCTCTTCCCCGGGCTGGCAATATGCTTCTTTGCAGTGAGTTGCTATGCGACTATGGTTCATGGTATCTAAATATACACCTTCACCATCAGGAGGCAGAGCACCCATCTTTGGTGCTGCAGGTCACCAGTTTAAATCCCAGATCAGCCACTCAAACATTTCTGCAGGCCATAAAAAGGTTCTGCCAACTACTTTGTATTGATTAGCCATGTGACTATGGTTTATGGGACCTAAAGATACCTTTTCACCATGGGTAGCCAAATATGGCATCGCAGCAGACCACCCACCTTTGGTGCAGCGGGTCAACAGTTCAAATGCTAGATCAGCCACTCAAACTTTTCTGCAGGCTATAAAAAGGTTCTGCCAACTAATTTGTATTGATTAGCTATGTGACTATGGTTTATGAGACCTAAAGATACAATTTCACCATGAAAAGCCACATACGGCATCACAGCAGAGCACCCACGTTTGGTGCAGCAGGACACTGGTTCAAATCCCAGCTCGCCCAGCCGGTCAACTTATAAAACCTATTCTCTAGGCTGGCACATTCAGTGCAGCAGCTCTCTGGTTCATATCCCATTTCAGGTAGTCAAACTTTTTCTGCAGGCCATGAATAGGTTCTGCCAACTACTTTGTATTGAGTAGCCATGTGACAATGGTTTATGGGACCTAAAGATACCTTTTAACCATGAGAAGCCATGTATTGCATCACAGCAGAGCACCCTCTTTTGGCGCAGCAGGCCACCAGTTCAAATCCCAGCTCAGCCAGTCAGTCAACTTATCAAACCTATTGACTGGGCTGACACATTCAGTGCAGCAGCTTTCTGGTTCATAGCTCAGCTAGTCAAACTTTTTCTGCAGGCCATGAATAGGTTCTGCCAACTACTTTGTATTGAGTAGCCATGTGACTATAGTTTATGGGACCTTAAGATACCTTTTCACCAAGGAAAGCCACGTATGGCATCACAGCAGAGCACCCACCTTTGGTGCAGCAGATCACCGGTTCAAATCCCAGCTCAGCCAGCCAGTCAACTTATCAAACCTAATCACTAGGCTGGTACATTCAGTGCAGCAGCTCTCTGGTTCATATCCTATTTCAGCTAGTCAAACTTTTTCTGCAGGCCATGAATAGGTTCTGCCAACTACTTTGTATTGAGAAGCCATGTGACTATGGTTTATGGGACCTAAAGATACCTTTTTACCAAGAGAAGCCACATATGGCATCACAGCAGACTACTTACCTTTGGTGCAGCGGTCACCAGTTCAAATCCTAGCATAGCCAGCCAGTCAACTCGTCAAACCTATTCATTGGGCTGGCAAATTCAGTGCAGCAGCTCTCTGGTTCATAGCTCAGCTAGTCAAACTTTTTCTGCAGGCCATGAATAGGTTCTGCCAACTACTTTGTATTGAGTAGCCATGTGGCTATGGTTTATGGGACCTAAAGATACCTTTTCACCAGGAGAAGCCACGTATGGCATCAAAGCAGCGCACCAAACTTTGGTGCAGCGTGTCACCGGTTCAAATCCCAGCACAGCCAGCCAGTCAACGTATCAAACCTTTTCACTGGGCTGGCACATTCAGTGCAGTAGCTCTGTGGTTCATATCCAATTTCAGCATAGTCAAACATTAACTGCAGGCCATGAATTGGTTCTGCCAACTATTTTGTATTCAGTAGCCATGTGACTATGGTTTATGGGACCTAAAGATACCTTTTCACCATGAGAAGCCACATATGGCATCACAGCAGTGCACCCACCATTGGTGCAGCAGGTTACTGGTTCCGATCCCAGCTCAGCCAGCCAGCTTATCAAACCTTTTCACTAGGCTGACACATTTGGTGCAGCAGCTCTCTGGTTCATAGCTCAGCTAGTCAAATATTTTCTGCAGGCCATGAATAGTTTCTGCCAACTACTTTGTATTGAGTAGTCATGTGACTATGGTTTATGGGACCTGAAGATACCTTTTCAACACAAAATGCCACGTATGGCATCACCGCAGAGCACCCACCTTTCGTGCAGCAGGTCACCTGTTCAATCCCCAGTTCAGCCAGCCGGTTAATTTATCAAACCTATTCACTAGGCTGGCACATTCAGTGCAGCAGCTCTCTGGTTCATTGTCCATTTCAGCAAGTCAAACTTTTTCTGCAGGCCATGAATAGGTTCTGCCAACTACAACTACTTTGTATTGAGTAGCCATGTGACTATAGTTTACGGGACCTAAAGATACCTTTTCACCATGAGAAGCTATGTGTGGCATCACAGCAGAGCACCCACGTTTGGTGCAGCAGGTCGTCGGTTCTAATCCCAGCTCAGCCAGTCAACTTATCAAACCTATTCGATAGGCTGGCAAAATCAGTGCAGCAGCTCTCTGGTTTATAGCTCAGCTAGTCAAAATTTTTCTGCAGGCCATAAATAGGTTCTGCCAACTACTTTGTATTGAGTAGCCATGTGACTATGGTTTATGGGACCTAAAGATACCTCTTCAACATGAAAAGCCATGTATGGCATCACCGCAGCGCACCCATCTTTGGTGCAGCAGGTCACCGGTTCAAATCCCAGCTCAGCCAGCCGGTCAACTTATCAGCCCTATTCACTAGGCTGGCACATTCAGTGCAGCAGCTCTTTGGCTCATATCCCATTTCGGCTAGTCAACCTTTTTCTGCAGGCCATGAATAGGTTCTGCCAACTACTTTGTATTGAGTAGCCATGTGACTATGGTTTATGGGACCTAAAGATACCTTTTCACCATGAGAAGCAATGCACGGCATCACAGCAGAGCACCCACCTTTGGTGCAGCAGGTCACCGGTTCAAATCCCAGATTAGCCAGGCAGTAAACTTATCAAACCTGTTCACTGGGTTGGCACATTCAGTGCAGCAGCTTTCTGGTTCATATCCTATTTCAGCTAGTCAAACTTTTTCTGCAGGCCATGAATAGGTTCTTCCAACTGCTTTGTATTGAGTAGCCATGTGACTATGGTTTATGGGACCTAAAAATACCTATTCACCACAAGCAGCCACGTATTGTATCACAGCAAAGCACCCACCTTTAGTACAGCAGGTTACCAGTTCAAATCCCAGCTCAGCCAGCCAGTCAAGTTATCAAACCTATTCACTAGGCTGGCACATTCAGTGCAGCAGCTCTCTGGTTCATAGCTCAGCTACTCAACCTTTTTCTGCAGGCCATGAATAGGTTCTGCCAACTACTTTGTATTGAGTAGCCATGTGACTATAGTTTATGGGACCTAAAGATACCTTTTCACCATGAGAAGCTATGTATGGCATCACAGCAGAGCACCCAACTTTATTGCAGCAGGTCACCGGTTCATATCCTAGCTCAGCCAGCCAGTTAACTTATCAAACCTGTTCAGTGCAGCAGCTCTCTGGTTCATAGCTTAACTAGTCAAACTTTTTCTGCAGGCCATGAATAGGTTCTGCCAACTACTTTGTATTGAGTAGCCATGTGACTATGGTTTATAGGAACTAAAGATACCTTTTCAACATGAAAACCCACGTATGGCATCACCGCAGAGCACCCACTTTTGGTGCAGCCGGTCACAGGTTCAAATCCCAGATCAGCCAGCCAGTCAACTTATCATACCTATTCACTAGGCTGCACATTCAGTGCAGCAGCTCTCTGGTTCATATCCAATTTCAGCTAGTCAAACATTTTCTGCAGGCCATGAATAGGTTCTGCCAACTACTCTGTATTGAGTAGCCATGTGACTATGGTTTATGGGACCTGAAGATACCTTTCTAATATGAAAAGCCATGCATTGCATCACCACAGAGCACCCACCTTTGGTGCAGCAGGTCACTAGCTCAAATCCCAGCTCAGCCAGCCAGTCAACTTATCAAACCTATTCACTAGGCTTGCACATTCAGTGCAGCAGCTCTCTGGTTCATACCTCAGCTAGTCACACTTTTTCTGCAGGCCATGAATAGGTTCTGCCAACTACTATATTGAGTAGCCATGTGACTATGGTTTATGGGACCTAAAGATACCTTTTCAACATAAAAATACATGTATGGCATCACCGCAGAGCACCCACCTTTGGTGCAGCAGGTCACTGGCTCAAATCCCAGCTCAGCCAGCCGGGTGACATCAAAACTATTAACTAGGCTGGCACATTCAGTGCAGTGGCTCTCTGGTTCATATCCTATTTCAGCTAGCCAACCTTTTTCTGCAGGCCATGAATAGGTTCTGCCAACTACTTTGTATTGAGTAGCCATGTGACTATGGTTTATGGGACCTAAAGATACCTTTTCACCATGAGAAGCTACATATGGCATCACAGCCGAGCACCCACCATTGGTGCAACAGGTCACTACTTCCAATCCCAGCTCAGCCAGCCAGCTTATCAAACCTATTCACTAGGCTTACACATTCAGTGCAGCAGCTCTCTGGTTTCAGCTTAGCTAGTCAAATATTTTCTGCAGGCCATGAATAGTTTCTGCCAACTACTTTTTATTGAGTAGCCATGTGACTATGGTTTATGGGACCTAAAGATACCTTTTCACCATGAGAAGCTGTGTATGGCATCACAGCAGAGCACCCACCTTTGATGCAGCAGGTCAACGGTTCAAATTCCTGCTCAGCCAGTCAACTTATCAAACCTATTCACTAGGCTGGCACATTCAGTGCAGCAGCTATATGGTTCTTTGACCATTTCAGCTAGTCAAAGCTTTTCTGCAGGCCATGAATAGGTTCTGCCAACTACTTTGTATTGAGTAGCCATGTGGCTATGGTTTATGGGACCTAAAGATACCTTTTCAACATAAGAAGCTATGTATGGCATCACTGCAGAGCACCCACCTTTGGTGCAGCAGCTCACCTGTTCAAATTCCAGCTCAGCCAGTCAACTTATCAAACCTATTCACTAGGCTGGCACATTCAGTGCAGCAGCTCTCTGGTTCATATCCCATTTCAGTTAGTCTAACTTCTTCTGCAGGCCGTGCATAGGTTCTGCCAACTACTTTGTATTGAGTAGCAATGTGGCTATGGTTTATGGGACCTAAAGATACCTTTTTACAAAAAGAAGCCACATATGGCATCACAGCAGAGCACCCACATTTGGTGCAGCAGGTCACCGGTTCAAATCCCAGCTCAGACAGTCAACTTATCAAACCTATTCACTAGGCTGGCACATTCAGTGTGGCAGCTCTCTGGTTCATAGCTCAGCTAGTCAAACTTTTTCTGCAGCCCATGAATAGGTTCTGCCAACTAGTTTGTATTGAGTAGCCATGTGACTATGGTTTATGGGAGCTAAAGATACCTTTTCACCATGAGAAGCCACGTATGGCATCACAGCAGAGCACCCACCATTGGTGCAGCAGGTCACCCATTTAAATCCCAGCTCAGCCAGCCAGTCAACTTATCAAACCGATTCACTGGGCTAGCAAATTCATTGCAGCATCTCACTGGTTCATATCCCATTTCAGCTAGTCAAACTTTTTCTGCAGGCCATGCATAGGTTCTGCCAACTACTTTGTATTGAGTAGCCATGTGACTATGGTTTATGGGACCTAAAGATACCCTTCCAACATGAAAAGCCACGTATGGTGTCACTGCAGAGCACCCAACTTTGGTGCAACAGGTCACCCGTCCAAATCCCAGCTCAGCCAACCAGTTAACTTATAAAACCTATTCACTAGGCTGGCACATTCAGTGCAGAAGCTCTCTGGTTCATAGCTCAGCTAGTCAAGCTTTTTCTGCAGGCCATGAATAGATTCTGCCAACTACTTTGTATTGAGTGGCCATGTGACTATGGTTTATGGGACCTAAAGATACCTTATTACCATGAAAAGTCACGTATGGCATGACCGAAAAGCACCCACCTTTGGTGCAGAAGGTCACTGTTTAAAGTCCCAGCTCAGCCAGTCAACTTATTAACCTATTTACTAGGCTGGCACATTCAGTGCAGCAGCTCTCTGGTTCATAGCCCAGCTAGTCAAACTTTTTCTGCAGGCCATGAATAGGTTCTGCCAACTACTTTGTATTAAGTAGCCATGTGACTATGGTTTATGGGACCTAAAGATACCTTTTCAACAAGAGAAGCTATGTATGGCATCACTGCAGATCACCCACCTTTTGGTGCAGCAGGTCACCAGTTCAAATCCCAGCTCATCCAGCCAGTCACCTTATCAAACCTAGTCACTAGGCTGGCACATTCAGTGCAGCAGCTCTCTGGTTCATATCCCATTTCAGTTAGTCTAACTTTTTCTGCAGGCCATGAATAGGTTCTGCCAACTACTTTTTATTGAGTAGCCATGTGGCTATGGTTTATGGGACCTAAAGATACCTTTTTACAACAAGAAGCCACATATGGCATCACAGCAGAGCACCCACCTTTGGTGCAGCAGGTCATCGCTTCAAATCCTATCTCAGCCAGACAGTCAACTTATCAAACCTATTCACTAGGGTGGCACATTCAGTGTGGCAGCTCTCTGGTTCATAGCTCAGCTAGTCAAACTTTTTCTGCAGGCCATGAATAGGCTCTGCCAACTACTTTGTATTGAGTAGCCATGTGACTATGGTCTATGGGACCTAAAGATACCTTTTGAACACCAAAAGCCACGTAAGGCATCACCGCAAAGCAGCCACCTTTGGCGCAGCAGGTCACCAGTTCAAATTCCAGCTCAGCCAGCCAGTAAACTTATCGGACCTATTCGCTAGGCTGGCACATTCAGTGCAGCAGCTCTCTGGTTCATAGCTCAGCTAGTCAAACTTTTTCTGCAGGCCATAAATAGGTTCTGCCAACTACTTTGTATTGAGTAGCCATGTGACTATGGTTTATGGGACCTGAAGATACCATTCAAATATGAAAAGCAATGTATGGCATCACCGCAGAGCACCCACCTTTGGTGCAACAGGTCACCAGTTCAAATCCCTCGTCAGCTAGTCAAACTTTTCTGCAGGCCATGAAAAGGTTCAGCCAACTACTTTGTATTTCTGCAGGCCATAAAAAGGTTCTGCCAACTACTTTGTCTTGAGTAGCCATGGGACTATGGTTTATGTGACCTAAAGATACCCTTTTACCATGGGGAGCTATGTATGGTATGGCATCACAGCAGAGCACCCACCTTTGGTACAACATGTCACAGGTTCAATTCCCAACTTAGCCAGCTGGTCACACCTCTTCACTAGGCTGGCAATAGGCTTCTTTGCAGTGAGTTGCTATGTGACCATGGTTCATTTTATCTAAATATACACCTTCAACATCAGGAAGCAGAGCACCTACTTTCAGTGCAGCAGGTCACTGGTTAAAATCGCAGTACAGCTAGTCAACCTCTTCTGCAGGCCATGAATAGGTTCTGCCAACTACTTTGTATTGAGTAGCCATGTGACTATGGTTTATGGTACCTAAAGATACCCTTTCACCAGGGGTAGCTATGTATGGCATCACAGCAGATCACCAGTTCAAATTCCAGCTCAGTCAGCCAGCTGGTAAAACCTCTTCCCCGGGCTGGCAATAAGCTTCTTTGCAGTGAGTTGCTATGTGACTATGGTTCATGTAGTCTAAATATACACCTTCACCATTAGAAGGCTTAGCACCCACATCCAGTGCTGCAGGTCACTGGTTAAAATCCCAGCTCAGCTAGTCAAACCTTTTCTGTAGGCCATGAATAGGTTCTGCCAACTACTTTGTATTGAGTAGCCATGTGACTATGGTTTATGGGACCTAAAGATACCCTTTCAAATCCCAGCTCCGCCAGCCAGCTGGTAAAACCTCTTCCCCAGGCTGGCAATACACTTCTATGCAGTGAGTTGCTATGTGACTATGGTTCATGGTATCTAAATATGCACCGCCACCATCAGGAAGCAGAGCACCCACATTCAGTGCAGCAGGTCAGTTACTGGTTAAAATCCCAGCTCAGCTAGTCAACCTTTTTCTGCAGGCCATGAATAGGTTCTGCCAACTACTTTGTATTGAGTAGCCATGGGACTATAGTTTATAAAACCTAAAGATTACTATCCACCATGGGGAGCCAAATATGACATCGCGGCAGAGCACCCACCATTGATGCAGCAGGTCAACAGTTCAAATCCCAGATCAGCTACTCAAACTTTTCTGCAGGCCATAAAAAGGTTCTGCCAACTACTTTGTATTGAGTTGCCATGTGACTATGGTTTATGGGACCTAAAAAAATCCTTCCCCCATGGGGAACTATCTATGGTATCACAGCAGAGCACCCACCTTTGGTGCAGCAAATTCAAATAAATGGTCAGCTAGTCAAACTTTTCTGCAGGCCATAAAAAGGTTCTGCCAACTACTTTGTATTGAGTAGCCATGGGACTATGGTTTATGGGACCTAAAGATACACTTTCATCTCATGGAGCCATGTATGGCATCACAGCAGAGCACCCACCTTTGGTGAAGCAGGTCATCAGTTCAAATGCCTGGTCAGCTAGTCAAGCTTTTCTGCAGGCCATGAAAAGGTTCTGCCAACTACTTTGTATTGAGTAGCCATGGGACTATGGTTTATGGGACCTAAAGATACCCTTTCACCATGGGGAGCCAAATATGGCATCGCAGCAGAGCACCCACCTTTGGTGCAGCAGGTCACTAGTTAAAATCCCAGATCAGCCACTCAAACTTTTCTGCAGGCCTTAAAAAGGTTCTGCCAAATACTTTGTATTGATTAGCCATGTGACTATGGTTTATGGAACCTAAAGATTTCACCTTTGGTGTAAGCCAGTCAGCTTGTCAAACCTCTTCTCCTGGCTGGCAATAGGCTTATTTGCATCTAGTTGCTATATGACTATGGTTCATTGGACCCAAATATACACTTTCTCCATCAGGAGACAGAACAACCACATTCAGTGCATCAGGTCACTGGTTAAAATCCCATCTCAGCTGGTCAATCCTTTTCCCCAGGCTGGCAATAGACTTCTTTGCAGTTAGTTGCCATGTGACTATGGTTCAGGAGGCAGAGCACCCATATTCAGTGCAGCAGGTCACTGGTTCACATGCCAGAACAGCTAGTCAAACTTTTTCTGCAGGCCATGAATAGGTTCTGCCAACTAATTTGTATTGAGTAGCCATGTGACTATGGTTTATGGGACCTAAAGATACCTTTTCACCACAGGGAGCCACATATGGTGCAGCAGGTCCCCGGTTCAAATTCCAGATCTGCCAGCCAGCTTGTTGAACCTCTTTCCCAGGCTGGCAATAAGATTCTTTGCAGTTAGTTGCCATGTGACTATAGTTTATGGGACCCAAATATACACCTTCACCATCAAGAGGCAAAGCACCCACATTCAGTGCATTAAGTCTCTGGTTAAAATCCCAGCTCAGCTAGTCAACCTTTTTCTGCAGGCCATGAATAGGTTCTCCCAACTACTTTGTATTGAGTAGCCATGAGACTATGGTTTATGGCACCTAAAAATACCTTTTCACCACAGGGAGCCACATATGGCATCACAGCAGAGCACCCACCTTTGATGCAGCAAGCCACCGGTTCTTATGCCAGCTCAGCCAGCCAACCAGCCAGTCAGCTTGTCAAACCTCTTCCCCTGGCTGGCAATAGGCATCTTTGCAGTTAATTGCCATATGACTATGGTTCATGGTACCTATATATACACCTTCACCATCAGGAGGCAGAGCACCAACATTCAGTGCATCAGGTCATTGGTTAAAATCCCAGCTCAGCTAGTCAAACTTTTTCTGCAGGCCATGAATATTTTCTGACAACTACTTTGTATTGAGTAGCCATGTGACTATGGTTTATGGGACCTAAAGATACCCTTTTAACACAGGGAGCCACATATGGCATCACAGCAGAGCACCCACCTTTGGTGTAGGAGGCCACCAGTTAAAATCCCATCCCAGCTCAGCCAGCCAGTCAGCTGGTCAAACCTCTTCCCCGGGCTGGCAATAGGCTTTGTTGCAATGAATTGTCATGTGACTATAATTCATAGGACCTAAATATACTTCTTTACCATCAGGAAGCAGAGCACCCACTTTCAGTGCAGCAGGTCACTGGTTCAAATCCCAGCTCAGCTAGTCAAACTTTTTCTGCAGGCCATGAATAGGTTCTGCCAACTACTTTGAATTGAGTAGCCATGTGACTATGGCTTATGGGACCTAAAGATGCCTCTTCACCTTGGGGAGTCACATATGACATTGAAGCAGAACATATGCCTTTGGTGCAACAGATCACCAGTTCAATTCCCAGCTCATCCAGCCAGTCAGCTATTCAAATCTCTTCCCCAGACTGCTATGTGAGTGAGGTTCACAGTACCTAAATATACAACTTCACCATCAGGAGGCAGAGCACCCACATTCAGTGCATCAGGTCACTGGTTCTAATCCCAGCTCAGCCAGTCAAACTTTTTATGCAGAGCCACATATAGCATTGCAGCATAGCACCCACTTTTGGGGTAGCAGGTCACCGGTTCAAAGCCCAGCCCAGCTAGTCAGCTGGTCAAACCGCTTCCCCAGGCTGGCAATAGGCTTCTTCGCATTGACTTGCCATGTGTTTATAGTTCACGGGATCTAAATATACACCTTCACCATCAGGAAGCAGAGCACCCACATTAAGAGCAGCAGGTCACTGGCTCAAATCCCAGCTCAGCTAGTCCAACTTTTTCTGCAGACCATGAATAGGTACTGCCAACTACTTTGTATTGAGTAGCCATGTGACTATGGTTTATGGGACCTAAAGATACCTTTTCACCACAGGGAGCACATATGGCATTACAGCACAGCACCCATCTTTGGTGCAGCTGTACACCAGTTCAAATTCCAGCCCAGCCAGCCAATCAGCTGGTCAAAACTCTTACACAGGCTGCCATGTTACTATGGTACCTAAATATATGCCTTCACCTTCAGGTCACTGGTTTTAATCCCATCCCAGCTCAGCTAGTCAAACTTTTTCTGCAGGCAATGAATAGGTTCTGCCAACTACTTTGTATTGCGTAGCCTTGGGACTATGGTTTATGGGACATAAAGAAACCTTTTTACCACAAGGAGCCACATATGGCATCACAGCAGAGCACCCTCCTTTGGTGCAGCAGGTCACCAAGTCAAATCCCAGCTCATCCACCCAACCAGCTGGTCAAACCTCCTCTCCAGGCTGGAAATAGGCTTCTTTGCAGTTAGTGACTATGGTTCATGTGACCTAAATATACACCTTCACCATCAGGAGGCAGAGCAACCACATCCAGAGCATCAGGTCACTGGTAAAAATCCCAGCTCAGCTAGTCAAACTTTTTCTGCAGGCCATGAATAGGTTCTGCCAACTAGTTTGTATTGAGTAGCCATGTGACTATGGTTTATGGGACCTAAAGATACCACTTCACCAAATCTTTTTCTGCAGGCCATGAATAGGTTCTGCCAACTACTTTGTATTGAGTAGCTATGTGACTATGGTTTATGGGACCTAAAGATACCTTTTCACCTCAGGGAGTCACTTATGGCATCGCAGCAGAGCACTCACCTTTAGTACAGCAGGTCACAAATTCAAACCCCAGCTCAGCCAGCCAGTCAGCTGGTCAAACCTCTTCCCAAGGCTGGCAATAGGCTTCTTTGCAGTGAGATGCCACGTGACTATGGTACATGGTATCTAAATATACACCTTCACCATCAGGAGGCAAAGTACCCACATTCAGTGCAGCAGGTCACTGGTTCCCAGATCAGCTAGTCAAACTTTTTCTGCAGGTCATGAATATGTTCTGCCAACTACTTTGTATTGATTAGCCATGTGACTATGGTTCATGGGACCTAACAATACTATCTTACCACAGGGAGCTTCATATGGTATCAAAGCAGAGCACCCACTATTGGTGCAGCAGGTTACTGGTTCAAATCCCAGCTCAGTTAGCTAGTCAAACATTTTCCCCAGACTGGCAATAGGCTTCATTGCAGTGAGCTGTCATGTGACTATGGTTCATGGTATCTAAATATACACCTTCACCATCAGGAGGCAAAGCGCCCACATTCAGTGCAGCAGGTCACTGGTTCACATCCCAGCTCAGCTAGTCAATCTTTTTCTGCAGGCCATGAATAGGTTCTGCAAACTACTTTGTATTGAGTAGCCATGTGCTTTTGGTTTATGGGACCTAAAGATACCCTTACACCACAGGGAGCCACATATGGTATTGCAGCAGAGCACCCACCTTTGAAACAGCAGATTACTGGTTCAAATCCCAGCTCAGTTAGCTAGTCAAACATTTTCCCCAGACTGGCAATAGGCTTCATTGCAGTGAGCTGTCATGTGACTATGGTTCATGGTATCTAAATATACACCTTCACCATCAGGAGGCAAAGTGCCCACATTCAGTGCAGCAGGTCACTGGTTCCCAGATCAGCTAGTCAAACTATTTCTGCAGGTCATGAATATGTTCTGCCAACTACTTTGTATTGATTAGCCATGTGACTATGGTTTATGGGACCTAAAGATACCTTTGCCTCACAGGGAGCCACGTATGGCATTGCAGCAGTGCATCCACATTTGGTGTAACAGATCACCAGTTCAAATCCCAGCTCAGCCAGCCAGTCAGCTGTTCAAACCTCTTCCACAGGCTGCTATGTGACTTAAATATACACTTTCACCATCAGGAGTCAGAACACCCACATTCAGTGCATTGGTTAAAATCCCAGCTCAGCTAGTTAATCTTTTTCTGCAGGCAATGAATAGGTTCTGCCAACTACTTTGTATTGAGTAGCCATGTGACTATGCTTTATGGGACCTAAAGATACCTTATCACCATGAAGAGCCACATATGGCATTGCAACAGAGCACCCACCTTTGGTACAGCAGGCTGCCGGTTAAAATCACAGCTCAGCCACCCAGACAGCTGGTCAAACCTCTTCCCCAGGCTGACAATAGGCTTCTTTGCATTGACTTGCCATGTGATTATAGTTCATAGGATCTAAATATACACCTTCACAATCAGGAAGCAGGTCACTGCTTCAAATCCCAGCTCAGCTACTCAAAATTTTTCTGCAGGCCATGAATAGGTTCTGCCAACTACTTTGTACCATTCCACCACAGGGAGCCACATATGGCATCACAGCAGAGCTGTTTGAGATGTATAGTCTGGCTATGATGAATCACACAAACGGCAACCTGATGTATAAAAAACAATTTAATTCAATTTACCAATAAAAATATCAATATACGCTGTGGAGCTTAAACAATAATAACTGCGCGTGTGTAGTTAAAACCACTAAATAGACTGTTAGTGGCAAATATAGTCAGTTCAACGGAGTAGGGAGATATATTAATCTAAATAAATAGTAGAGGGAGGATTCGTAAGTGTAGCAGCTGGAAACAGAATAGGAGTGGGGTATTATACTACATAACGAGGGAAAGATTCTGCTATCGACAGAGGGGTGGCCACCCTCCTTTTCAACACTGCAGTGAAGGGAACAAGGGATATCTTTGGAGAAACGGGGCGCCTATACCAACTCCCGAGGATCGGGTAATACCCCACTCCTATTCTGTTTCCAGCTGCTACATTTACGACTCCTCCCTCTATTATCTACATAGATTATTACATATCCCTACTCCGTTGAACTGACTCTATTTAATATTTGCCACTAACAGTGAATTTAGTGGTTTCAACTACACACGTGCAGTTATTATTGTTTAAGCTCCACAGCTTATATTGATATTTTTATTGGTAAATAATTAATTAAATTGTTTTTTATACATCAGGTTGCCATTTGTGTGATTCATCATAGCCAGGCTATACATTCCAAGACGCTGGAGGACGTCCCCTCCAGCGTCCCTACGGTGCTACTATGGACGCCCGATCTACGCAACATCTGCCCGGCGCATGCGCATTAGAGCTACGGCCGCCGTACTAGCGACGGTGGCCATAGCTCTGGATCAGGCCCAAAGTGCACAGTGCAGGTACCAGCAGCTCCAGAAGCAGCCTCTCTTACGCGTTTCGTCTGTGCCATCGGACTTTCTCAAAGGTTGCCAGGTCACTGGTTCAAATCCAAGCTCAGCTAGTCAAAATTTTTCTGCAGGCCATGAATAGGTTCTGCCCACTACTTTGTATTGAGGAGCCATGTGACTATGGTTTATGGGACCTGAAGATACCTTTTCACCACAGGGAGAAACATATGGCATCACAGCAAAGCACCCACCTTCGGAGCAGCAATCCATTGGTTCAAATCCCAGCTCAGTCAGCTAGTTAGACCTTTTCCCCAGGCTGGCAATAGGCTTCTTTGCAGTTAGTTGCCATGTGACTATGGTTCATGAGACCTAAATATACACTTTCACCATCAGGAGGCAGAGCACCCACATTCAGTGCAGCAGGTCACTGGTTAAAAGCTCAGCTAGTCAAATTTTTTTGCAGCCCATGAATAGGTTCTGCCAACTACTTTTTATTGAGTAGCCATGTGACTATGGGTTATGGGACCTAAATATACCTTTGTACCACGGAGAGCCACATATGGCATTTCAGCAGGGCACCCACCTTCGGGTTAGCAGGTCACCAGTTTAAATTCCTGCTCAGCCAGCCAGACAGCTGGTCAAACCTCTTCCACAGGCTGCCATGTGACTATGGTTCATGGGACCTAAATATACAACTTCACAATCAGGAGGCAGAACACCCACATTCAGTGCATCAGGTCATTGGTTAAAATCCCAGTTCAGCTAGTCAAACTTTTTCTGCAGGCCATGAATAGGTTCTGCCAACTACTTTGTATTAAGTAGCCATGTGACTATGGTTTTTGGGACCTAAAGATACTATTCCACCACAGGGAGCCACATATGGCATTGCAGCAGAGCACCCACCTTTGGTGCGTCAGGTCACTGCTTCAAATCCCAGCTCAGCCAGCCAGCCAGCCAGTCAGCTAGTCAAACCTCTTCCCCAGGCTGGAAATAGGCTTCTTTGCAGTCAGTTAACATGTGAGTATGGTTCATGGGACCTAAATATACACCTTGGGCCTGATCCAGACCTACGGCCGCAAGCGATCGTACGCCGATCGTGGGCGAAAAAACGGGCAAAAAAACGCACTGCGCATGCGCAGTATGACAACTTCCAGTCGGTGAGTTACGCTGAAGCGATCATACGCTGCCACGGGAAAAAGGTCGTATCAGTGGGAGTAACCATGTATGCTAATGAGTCCACAGGGCGTGTTTATGTACGCTCGCTCACGCTAACAGTACGATCATGTAATCGGCCAGGGGTTAGTAAAACCAGCGTACCTAGAGTAGGTTCCCGTGACACAACATACGACGGCATGTCAGTATTTTAATGGAACACACGGCGTGAATACTTATATCCCTTCCGACGGCGTACGTTCATGTGTTTATACTTGATTTCATGTATTAGATGTTAAAAGGTAATTAAATCACAACAAATACACCTGATTTCATTTAACAAATGTAACTTCCTTTCCTTTATAAGTAGTTGGAAATGTGTTTGTTTTGCTGCTGTGTAGCTTTTGGTACTGTGAAAAAGTGTGTGGATTCTTTGTGAAGAGAAAGTTTGCTTTGATAATTAGCCTTGAAAGAGTTATCATGGTAAGTGTCATTTGTTGAATCAATATGCTAATATATGATACTAAGATGTTATATTTCTTAAAAATATTCTCTTTTAATCTGTTGTTCAATTTAATTTGTGTACAACATTTAAAAATTAAGTTACCAACAATCAGTTAACCATATGATAATAATATTTGTAGTTATGGATATGAGTTGAACAGTACAAAAATGGTTGATTATCATTTAAGTATTCTTTTTTAGTTTGCTTTTATCTATATTAAAAATATTTTAATACTTCATTTAAACAGACGGATCATGAAGCTGAACTGCAACTTGTAAGTGTTTTTTTTTCATATCTTGTATTTTTTGTTATTTATTATGTTTTCAACTTTTTATATTCAGTATGATGTTGTATTTTTA
>WWET01000569.1:581141-602981 GCA_011038615.1 Limnodynastes dumerilii | reverse complement strand
CCTACAGGCAAAAGATTTTATATTGATTAACACCCCTTACTTTGAAAAATGGTTTAGCCGAGCTGTACACTTGCACCTATTTTACCATTACTCCCAAACTCGGAATCAGTCCCGATATGTGGATCACACTTTAGTGTGGTGTAAGACAGATATTTTCCTTTTCCCTGGGAAATACATAAGAGGGGCTGTTGAGCTGGAGTTTACTGCAATAGATAATAACGTAGCTCCCCATTAAAGCAGATCCATTTGTGTAGCGCGGAACAACTCTTTTTGCAAATCTAACTGAAATACTGGATAGCTTTAAGGTTAATCTGTAAATTAAAATTGAGCTAAAAAGAACTTCCGGTGTGCGCTTCTGAGAGTGTGGACGCGTTTTAACGAGCTCCCTCAGAGACACTGCCAATTGCACCTGTTGTCTCTGCTTACTCGGCTTACTCTGCATTTGCCCCAGGAAAGCTTTCCTGCCTGACGAGGGATAATTCTGGGTGAAGGTGTCTCGTTCCCAGCTCCCCAGAACCTATACCACCGGAACCCAGCTCTGCATAGCAGAGCGCGCTGTGTGCCAGCCATTTTACCATGCCGCACTGTATACCAGACACTGCATAGGCCGTATTGAACTTCAGACACCCTGCGGAGAATAAGTCAGAGTGGTTTGCTACTTACCTTGGTCCCTGGCTGCTGGTGGTGGAGCCACGGAGGGTCGGGTCCAGTGACCGCCGCAAGTGTGACGTCGGGAGGCCGCTGCGTGGTGGAGGGACACGGACAGCACACCTGAACAGAGGAGGTGCAGTAAATGAAGTCTGTGACTTTCTGCTTTGCCTTTTCACCCCCCATTAAACTTACATACAAAGCTCATCCCTATCACTAACGGCTGAAGCCATAAGGGAAAGAGGAAAAAAAAAAGGAAAAGGGCGCGAACGGTGGCCATTTTGCCTCTAGCACGCTACAGTATCTTGTCACAGGCCTGTAACTGGCACAAATTTAATTACTGGATATTGGAATGTGTGACTGGTGTTACTAACGGGCAATTGCTCAAATTCCTACATCTTATTGTATTTGTGCAAGCTCCCCCACTTGAGTGGAAACAACTATAAGTGCCAGAAGAAAGCTGAACTGTTTGGAGGCTCTGTCCATACTACTCCCTCTTAAAGCCCCACAATACTTTCAATTCAACAATTCAGCAATAGTCATTTGCCTTAACAATATCTACTGATAGTGTGCCTTACAAAGTTGTTTAGACTATTCCTATATTCTGTTGATACCTACTATATATACAAATGGATAAATACATGGAAAAACCGCAACGTACCCCAAGAGGGTCTTCTACTGGAAAACTTAGGGGCAAAACCCCCCCAACTCAAGACCCACCTAAATCTCCATCATCTCCAGCATCCGTGACACCCACTGTTACCATGGACACTGCTTATAGTACTACTGCTATTACACAGGCCCAGGAGATTCAAGATATTATTGCTCCATTATTTGACATCAAATTGGCTCCGCTTAAATCTGCTATTGATGCGGCTTTGTCGCAACTATTTTCACATGCTCAACGTCTTTCTGAAGCTGAGCAACAAATTTCTACTGTTGAGGATGATATGGCTGAAGCTCGAACGCTCATAAAAACTCATGAAGATACAATTAATGTTCTACAGGAAAAGCTGGAAGACTTAGAAAATAGAAATCGTTGCAATAACATCCGCCTCATTGGTCTACCTTAGTCTGTTAAACCTAAAGAACTTATGGCCCTAGTTTCTATTTGGTTACCAGATGAGTTACCTCAGCTAACCCGTTGATGGTGGAGAGAGTGCATCGAGTTGGCCCTGAGCGTCAAAAGCCCGTCAACGCCCCCGTCCCAAGATGCGCCCCGCGCATCTTGAACTACGCTGACAAAGTCAAATTACTGGAAGCATATCATAAAAAGCTATCTTTACAATACAATGGTCACAAGTTATTGCTATTCCAAGACTTTTCCTATAATTTTTCCCAATGTCGTAAAGAATTTACCCCTGTCTGCAAGGAACTTTTCTCTTGAGACATCCGATTTGCCCTTCTTTATCCGGCGAAACTGCAGATTCTTCACAATGGCAAGCCATACTTCTTTGAGTCTCCAGCGGCGGCTCGCAGCTTCCTGCGCTCCTATTCATCACCATCACGCGATCCTGACGAAGTCGAGGGTACCAACTCAATGACCTAGAGGAAGCGTCATAAGGAACTCTTGTTATACTTGAGTATTACGTTTCTATTATTATGGATAATCTTTTATTGGTTTTTACAATGTTACTTACATATAGACACAAACTCACAGTGTTGCAACAGTTTAATGGTAAAACACACAGTTAAGGGCCTCGGCCTTCAGGTATTTTATATCATAGCCCACTTTGTAGGCTAGCAATTTGTTTGGTTAAACATAAAAATGTAAAAAATATTGAAGTTCACACCTCAAGTTTGCTTTTGAAGAGGTATTTCTTTAATTTGTCATGGATATCTCTGTTAATCTTTGTAATGCTCTTGTTACCCTGTAGGCCCGATTGCCGGGGTGGGCAGAAAGGGTTAAGGTATGAATACTTAGCAGTCCTTATGTATTTTTTGATATTTAATGGAGGATAGGTTGAGAGGAACATCTGCTCCAGACGCTTCCATATCAACAATAATCCAAAATAATTTAACATTTCTTTCATGGAACGTGGAAGGTATAAAAGGAAGAAAATATTACGTCATTTACGCTGTTACCGGCCAGATGTGGTCTTGTTGCAAGAGTTTCATTGGCGTAGAGGGGACCCTAATACCCTTAGGGATAATTGGATTAAAGAACATATATACATCTTAACAAAGGGGAGTGGTTATTGTCTTTAGTAAAAATATTGATTATACTATTATACTATTCATAATATCAAACGAGACCCAGAAGGCCGTTTCCTGTTTGTAAAAGTGACCATAGAAGGTGAATTATACATCATTGTCAATATATATGCCCCGAACTCCTTGCATCAAAGTTTTTTTACGCACCTCTATGGACAAATCCAGGGTTGGGCGGAAGGTCATATTGTACTTGGAGGGGATTTTAATGCGCCTTAAAACTAAATCTTAGATAAATCTGGGTCTCTTAATCCGAGAGGTACTGTGTCGTCTTCACCGATCTCCATACTCACTGATACTTTATGCTTAACTGACCCATGGAGATTTCATCATCCGGTGGATAGACAGTACACATTTTATTCTAATCCACACCATTCTTCATCTAGAATTGACTACTGGTTTATCGCTGAGACTTTATTGTTCCATGTACAACAAACTGTGATAGAAAACATTATTATTTCAGATCACACCCGCGTGGTTTAAATTAACTTTACAACGTCCAATCATTGCTTCTAATAACTGGCAGTTAAATCTGTTTTGGGCTGCCTCAAAACCTGTTATGAGAGGTCAGATAATAGCTCTAGTGGCAAATAAACGCAAAACTCATAAACTTCATATTTTAAATACAAAACTTACAAAAGCTTACTCTACTTTGCAGAATGAAAATACAGAAACTAATAGAAATCATTATAAAGAAATTAAGACTTTATATGAGAGTTTATGCACAGAACAAGCTCAATCTTCTTTAAGTTTTCAAAAAAACAGGTTTCACCGCAGGGGAAACAAACCGGGAAGGCTACTGGCAGATGTAATCAAAGATCAGGTCAAAACAAAACGTATCACATCAATACAATTAGAAAATAGGACAACTACCACTGACCCGGGGAAAATATCGGAGGCGTTCCTCCAGTATTATCAACAATTATATACAGCTGAACCAGATCAGGTAAAAAAGGAGTTCATTTTCTTCGAAATGCTGAACTACGTAAACTCACAGAAATAGAAAGATCAATTTTGTCAGCACCAATCTCTAAACAAGAGGTTAGAACATTAATTTCTTAATTGCCAAATAATAAAACGTCAGGTCCCGACGGCCTTCCGGCCGAGTGCTATAAATTATTAGCCCCACATGTAACCCCCCATTTAGTTAGTTTGTTTAACTCCATCATGGATGGTAACCCTCCCCCACCAGATTTCAATACCACCAGGATAATTGTACTCCCAAAACTTAATCGTGACCCAACAAAATTACAATCATATTAGCCAATTTCCTTGTTGAATCAAGAAATTAAGATCTTTACGAAAATATTAGCACTCTGTTTACAGCAAATTCTCCCAAACTTATTACACCCAGCTCAGAAGCGATTCACTAGAGGCAGGCATTCTGTACAAAATGTACGACAATTGATTGCAGCCATGGTCCACACCCACCTAGCAAAAGAGAAATCCAATGTTATAATTAGTCTTGATGCCGATAAAGCCTTCGATCGTATTTCCTGGAGTCAACCTAATTCGAATATTTAAATTTCAGTATTTTGGTCCTACGTTTGTAAGAGCCTTTCAAGCCATTTATGATACCCCTGAAGTGTTTCTAACCATTAATAATTTAAAAACTTCTCGCTTTACGTTGGAAAGGGGAACTAGGCAGGGGTTTCCTCTCTCACCCCTGCTTTTCAATATCGCCTTTGATTCTTTCATTAGACACATGATTAATGTAAACAAATGGGAGGGAATTAAGGTAAATGGTCAGGAAATAAACGTAGCAGCATTTGCTGATGACCTTTTGCTATATATGCACAACACCATGTCGGCTATCCCATTATTACTACACAAATTATTAGAGGTTAAAACTATATCAGGTTTTGTGGTCAATATTGATAAAACTGAAGCTCTTGCCTTTTTTTCCAGAGGAAAGCAAAAAATGGAATACAAGATTTCCCTTTAAATGGACTTATACCTATCTTAAATATTAAGGTTGAATATCCCGCCACACCCACCCCAATTATATAGAGAAAACTTCCCTGCAATAATCCAAAATATAGCTACAGCACTTCATCGATGGAAGCATGTTCCCCTTTCGCCTTTTGGTAGATGTCACCTAATAAAAAGGCTTTATTTTCCAAAACTCCTTTATTATATTCAAATGCTTCCTTGTCTTCTATCTAAAAGAGATTGTACCTTTCTGGATAAAATGTTCCGAACATTTATATGGGCCGGTAAGCGCCTTCGAACCTCTTTATTCAAGCTTAGACAACCAGTGTAATCTATAGGTATGCAATGGATTGGGTGAGATATAATAACTTATATACCAACATAGACATAAAGCAAGCCTTTTGTCCTGATACCCACCTTGCTGTTTTACTACATATGAAACCAAATTGTTTATCAGAACAAATAAAGGATAATCTCTTATTATTCTCTACCTGCAGAGCGTGGTGGCGTGTTCGGAAGAAGTTAAAGCTTCCTTCGGAATATTGGTTTTTTATTACATTTACTAATAACCCAAATTTTCCAGCAGGTACTAGTTCTAAAATCTTTAAAAGTTGGGAACCTAATGGCCCTTATAAGGTTTTACACTTTTGTCAACCGATCACCAATAAAATCTATGACTTTTGCACACTCTGCTCTAAATTCCCAAATGCCAATATACCGCTATTTTCATATATGCAAGCGGTCAGTTATGTCCAGAAGCTCCTTACCAAACTCCCGCCTTCTAACTTTGTTAGTGATTTAGATAGTGTATTATCTCAATCCACTCTGCAAAGGATTACAACTTCACAAATATACTCACATATTAGGTCCCTCATACAGTTGAACTCTGACAAAATAGGTCTACAAAAATTGGTGGAATTGTTTCCGCATTTAACTCTTTCCGATATTCTTAAAGCATATGTAACCATGAATAAACAATAAATTTCTAGCTCATATAAGGAAATGATGTATAAAATACTTCATAGAGCATTCCTTACTCCTAAACTCAGATGTATTATTGGTTACACACAAACTACCAATTGCTATAAGTGTCATAGTCCTGAAGCCGATCTCTTGCATTGTCTATGGTCTTGTCCCATTATTCAAGACTTTTGGAAACTTGTACAGGGTTATATTAATGAGACACTGAAATTAGACTTCGCAATCACGCGAGACTGGGCTTTCTGGAATATATATACACCAGAAGTGCGCCGTCGTCTGTCAGGGGGAGAACGGTGACTATTGTTATATGTAGCAGCTACTTCTAAAAAGGCTATTTTGCCGCGCTAAGCTGTTATTGAAAACCAATAAAAATTATCTTAAAAAAAAATAAAAAGGCTATTTTGTCTAAATGGATTGAGCAAGATTCCCCAACTTTATTTATGGTTACATCTCGATTAGCTTTCCTCTTCCAAATGGACTGGGTTGAAACCAGTTACCATAAGGAACAACAGGCAAACACATTTTTTAATATCTGGTTATCATATGTTGTAAGTTTATCCAATTGCACTAAAGAAATGTCGACTAAGTGCTTTCAATCCACTACCTGGTATCACCAAAATCTACTGACCACCATCTATCCCTTTGAAAGCCGCCTTTAATAAAACATATGTTATGATTTGCATAGGTTACTTGAACCAAATAGGAATCATTATGATTGGTATAACAGTGTTCAATGTTATTTGTATGTACCAAGAGCTCTAGTTTCTGTTATCTTCAGGCTCTTATACACCATATTGTATCACTAATGCCTACTTCGTAAACTTTGTATACTTTGTACCATGACTGAACTTCAAATAAAGATGTGTCTCGGTAATGGAGACCCTTTACAAACTTATAACTAGATGGTACAGATGCCCAGATATTCTCCACCGAATGATCCCGTCGTACCCCAATCAGTGTTGGCGCTGCAATCTTGGGCCAGGAGACCCGTTCCACATTTGTTGGAGAGGCCCCATTATCAAACCATACTGGGAAACCATACATGCCTTGGCGTTGGACATTGCTACCCCAATGGGACACGTTTTGGCTGTTTCAAGTGTCAGACTGCTCCATCTCACAGTTTAAATGCTCCCTAAGTAACGCAGCTCGAATCCTCATACCCATGCACTGGAAATCTGTAAACCCTCCCACTATTTTAGAATGGGTTCATAGAGTCAACTTCTACATGGAAATGAATGATCTCACCTCAGACTCAAGCATGGGATATGAGCGCTTTAGAAACACTTGGTACTATTGGCTGGAGTTCCAAGCTACAGATAAATATAAAAACATATTAAATACTCCTCCTTCATCTCACATACCTCCCACCTCCATAAACTAAGAAAGCTTAACTGAGACCTACCATTATAATATAGTCCTAACATCATAAAGCTGATAGTTTGTGAACAATAAGGGTAACATTCTAATAGCTAGATCCTTTCTGGGCCCTATCCTTCCCCCTCCTAGTCTACTAACCCTATTCTACTCTACCCTCCCCCGTTCTTTATTTTTCTTCGACGTAAACAAAACTCAATTAAGAGTCAAATTGCTACCTACTTTACCTCATGTTATTGCTGTTCATTTATCTCTAATTACCATTGTTTGATACTGGTTTTAACATGTGATTAATTCACCTCTACTATTTGCTGTAACCTGCAAATGTTAGTGATAACATCTACTGTTATTGTATGCTTCAAGATTCTAATAAAAACAATTTACAATCAAATCTCTAATTCTAATTTCACAGTTTAAATTTGCCTCCCCTTGTAGTTTAAAATGGTATTGCTCAGGTTTACATATGCAACTGTTTTGCCCTTAAAGAAGGTGTAAGTGTAGCTTTGGATCAGCCCTTATGAGAAAATGAACCTGTAACATTGGCTGCAAAGGACATTTCTTGTGAATCGTCATTTGTTTTGATGTTCTTAAATTCTCCAGCAAATGCACTTCCTTGTTGTCAGGATGTAATTAGATAGATTTTTTTTTAAAAGGCATTTAAACATGTTACACGATACCATTTCTCTCTCAATTCCATTTGTTCATTACAGGGCATAATGGTAAAATGTTCCTTGCTGTTGCTGGCCTAAAGAGCGGATGTGATAAATAATGCACACTGTTTATATTTTTGTATTCTACAGTGACGGGGAATAAATGTTCTGGAAAAGAGACTGAAGAAATTATCTTAAAGATTATATTCGATGCACATACTGCATAATACAAAACACGTTTTTGTTGTACTTGTAATGGTTCATCATTGCACATTAAGAACCACACTCCAAATCTTTACCTGAATGTTTGTATCAGCTGGAAAAAACTTTACAGTACTACTAAAACCACATACACATGGAACTCCTCTGCTCTCCTGAAAACCCCAGACATGGATATATGGATATACTTATGACTTAAAGCTTATAGCTGGAAATGGAACGGGCAGTCAAGTGTAACATATCTGACATGGTCTTGGATGCAGATACATTGGCCAGGTTGTGGGTGATGAAGGGACTGAACATAACAGACATGGACCTTGATATCTGGAAGCAGATGCATGAGCCAAGTGGTGGGTAGGGGCTGGAGCAATGATGCTGATGATCAGCAACACTATCAAGCCCCAAGCATCTTTACTCTTTCATACCCTCCAACGTGACCCATTCCATTAGTTACAAAATTTTCTGCTTCTCAGTTTCCAACTGTCAGTTACTATGGTAACCACCTTTGTTGAAGAAACAAATCATTTTTTAAATATCAGTTAAGTCATTTATTTCACCAGGTGAGTGACAGTTGGAAGATCAGAGGCGGAGTATATTGTACCTAATGGAATGGGTCATGTTGGAGGGTCTGCTGTTTGTGAAAAGTGGAGATGAACGGTCTCCAGACAGATCCGAATTTTGGGGTTCAGAGTTGAACCTAGCCATGCCTCAGTTCCTCCCACCATATTCGGATCTGTAATCAAGGCAAAACACAATTTTAACTAAAATTTCAGATCTTTCGAGCCTTGTACAGTATTCTACTTCCTGCCTGTTGCCTTGCTAAATAGTACTCTTATGCCATTGCTGGAGGTATCTAGACACAAGGTAAGAAGCATCACAGCTAGACTGTCAAGCACCCAATGGCTTACCCATGGGGGTTACAAACGGACACCACAACCAGGATGCCAAGTCTAACTAGGGCCTGGTTTTCACTAGAGCCCCTAATGGTGGGGATAGTCTGGGCTGCAGGCCACCTAGCAGGTCGCTGTCCCTGGAAGCGGAAGGAAGCAAGAGCGGATATTTGCTAAGCAAGTGCAGGAAGCGGGAATAGTCAGGAACAGAAGAGACTGACCTAAAACACTCAACACTGCACACTGAACAGAGACAGAGACGGTAGCGAGCTACTGAGGAACACAGACGGACGGGACAGACAGAGAGCTCACACAGCACACACACACAACCAGGGAGAACCCCAAAGGGAACACAAACAGGCACTCAGGAAAAGGCTGGGAAAGGCAAGGCAGGAGAGTACACACAGGTCAGAGAGAGAGAGGGGGGACACTAGAGGAATACTGAAAGGAACTGGGCAAGAATGGAGGTAACTAGGAAATCAATGACAAGGCAGAGGCACTAAGCAAAATAGGTCACAGGCTGAATAAAATAGCACTATAACTGGCTCTGTCAGAGTGACAGAGCTGGTCTGATAGAGAGGCTGCTGACCACTGATTGGCCCGCAACCCAGACTGGTCCACAATGATGGGACGTTTCCCAGGCATGGGGGAAACGTCCCAATGAGAGAGAGAGAGAGAGATAGGGAGAGAGGAGGTGGAGAGCACTCCTGACTGAGGCTTCGGTGGTGCTCCACATGGCTGTGTTTACATGCTGTGCACGGCATGGGGAGAGGCAAAGCGTGCCAGCGGGGAGAGGCAGGAGCGTGCCCATAGGGAGAGGCAGAGGTGAGTCCTGTACATGCTGCTTGAGCAGTGGCATGTAACATCTGGTAGCCCAGAACCCCCCCTACCCCAAATGAATATTTAAAAAAACAAACAAAAAACACCACTGTATTATTAGGTATGTCATTTTTTGGTACATATAACTGCAAAATAACTTAACCAATTGTAGCATAAGTAACAATTCTTTACAAGATGCTATGGAGTCAGCATACTTTCACCAGTGTGTTTTATTCATCTGTTTTGAACAAAACTATTTTTGTACAATGTGTGAATAAAAAGTAAAACAAAAAAATAAAACTACCTTAACTCGAAAAGTGGGTGTGGCTTCATGGGTATCACGACAGAGATTGCCACTCAGACAGAGGTAAAAGAGGAATCCCACCACAGGGCTGTTACCTTAAAAAGTGAGAAAGTTTCCCCAAACTTTTTACATAAACTTACAGCGTGAGGGGTCCATGTATCTATCAAATGTGTTTTGTCTCTTTTTGCCTCAACTTTCCTATGTTAATGGCTCTTATCGCTTGTATGAGTGGCTGGTAGTACAGTGTGGTACAGTGTGCGGCGATACTATGGGAGCCAACTATAGTACTGTACCTCCATACACTGGGCCACCAATGTTGATGACGTTATACTCATAATTTATCTAAGCAGACACTATTCTGACACTTATACAAGTGATAGTGTGTTCATGCTAGATTACTTGTGTTGTGTGTCTTTTGATCCTGTGTCTAGTAGATTTTTATCTCTAGCTCTGTTCTGGTATCTTCTGGTGCCTGGTTACTGCAAAATATATCTCTGCTTTGTGTTTTAGGACCGGATTCAGACCCCCGCATGCTTTACGTGCGCACGGGGGTTTGAAATTACGCAAGACAGAGGGGAGTGCACACCTCCTGTCACTCCCCTCTGTCGCTGCGGCGTGCGGATCAGCGGTCTGTATGACCGTTGAACCGCTACAGTGTGGGAGCCCCCCCTCCCACACTGTACACTTTACATGCTTCCCCCCGCCGGCTTCTTTAGCGGGCGGAAGGGAACACAGCCCATTTCCTTGTTCCGTCCGATTGCTGCAATGCTAGGATAACTATAGTAATCCTAGCGTAACATCTGGAGGGCGCATGCTACACTTCTCAGAGTTCAACTTATGCTGTTATCTATATAATTATTTGTTCTTTTGGATTTCGAGTATTGTATTTTGGATTTTGAGCATTGTTTTATACCATAAATAAATTGAATATCATTTATCAATTTTAACCTTAAAGAAGTGCCCAGTACTTTAACCTTTCTCACATGGACCATTTTAGTTGCTCTTCTTTGCACAGTCTCTAATGTATTTATATCTTTCTGGAGATATGGCCTCTGGAATTGAACACAGTATTCTAGGTGAGATCGTATCAACGATCTATAAAGGGGCATCACTACCTCTCTCTTTCTGCTACTAATTCTCTCCCTATGCAACCAAGCATTTGACTCGCCTTTCTCATTGCTTTGTTACATTGCTTGGCTACCTTTAAGTCACATCAAATAATGACTCCTAGATCCCTTTCCGTCTCAGTAGTTTGTAATATAGTGCCATTAATGATATATTGAGGTTTTGGGTTTTTGTTGCCCAAGTGCATGATTGTGGCATTAAACTGCAGTTGCCACACTCTTGATCATTCCTCCAGTCTACCTAGATCATCCCATATTTTGGTTTCCATGGCGATGATAGCATTGTAAATATGGACTGCTTCATTTTCATATGATAAAGCTTGTTTTCACACGAAAACGGGCTTTATCATATGGAAACGATCTTAGTAAAAAGAGCCCTTAAAGCCTTTAAGGTTTTCTATAAAGGTAATCTAGCGAATATTGATGTTTCAGATATTAATATTTGTGGAATCTAAGACCTTTCATTATATATTATTCCTCTATTTATTGATATTCTCTTATGCTCACTGTAATTAATATCATGTGGTAATTGGTTATTTTTTTGTGTGTTTTTAACACATTGTAACTTACATGAAAGTCTGTACAATGCAATGTGTTTCAATAGAATTAAAAAACAATACAAACTGGACATAGGACGAAACATTTAGTAGCTAATGACTCCTATGCTGTTGGCAGCCTCCAATACCATTTCAGATTAGCACTTCTTATCTGAAGAGGTGAACACTGAACACAATTGTAAAAAAATAGACCGGATGAGCACTAAGGATACCAAATAATGACCTCAATATCTAAAAATGTTATTAAAATTGTATAGAACCTACTATAAATGAGAGAATGGAATATGTTATTGTGCCTAAACAATTAATATATCTTTACAACGTAATCCAATATAGCAGCAAGCTAAAGGGTGTGTGCTGACACCCACAAGTAACCAAGGTAAAAAAGGGGTATAATAGCTGCGCTTATTAATGGATTATATGTAAATTAAATTAGTAATAAGGTTGCACCTCTATTTAGTAATAATTTATTTTGTATAAAAATCAGAATCTGAATACTCATATCATAGTTATCAGTAAGGAAGGAAAGGACTCCACTGCCCTTCTCTTCTCAAGATTGACATCAAGCTCTATGCTAGCGAATCGACTTAAATGCTTGCTGCTCCCTAATATCATCAGAAGTTTTAACATAGGTGAAGGTACTGGAAGTCTATTTGAATGATGGCAGAGGTCTTCAGTGTGTCTCGCAAGGATGCATGGATACAGCTGGGATTTGGTTCAATGTTGAAAAAATGGACATTCCCAAAATCTATCAAATCAAAGTATGCATTCTTTCATTTCGCGAGGTAAGCAATCCTGCATAAATGGATGTCCCGTCTCATAGGAGAGTGAGAGGAGAGCTTCAGCCGGTCTCTTATTTTCCTCAGCTGACAAATGGATGCAATTTATATCAATTAAGTATAGTAAGGATATGGCAAGGATATGGTAATAGATATCATTTTATGTGATGTAGGCAGAACCACCATTAAGGGGGTACCTGCAAGTAACAGTGTCCTAGGCCCGGACTGAGAGGTGGGCCAGGCCCCAACCTTTTTTTTTTTATAGCACCCACAGCCGACGGCATCCAATAATTGCTATGCTGCCGGCGCTGTGAAACTCAAGGTCTTGCAAGACTGATGATGTCATCAGTCTCATGGGACAGAAGATGTACGGGCTGTATGAGCTGTCTGCAGAGAAGGATTAAGTTAAGTAAAACAAATCTATTTTCATTAGCTATAGCGTTTGGGTATAGGTCTGGATCCAGACTTTCTTACGTTAGGTTTGCTTATAGTAAGTAGCCTAACTGTAACATCTGTGCATGCAAGCTCAGCTGCAGATCTCCTGTCCATACCCTTGGAGATCTGGGCCCTTCCCTTCCACTCACCAAAACACTGTGCCTATGCCTGATCAGTATAACATGAAGGAAAGCAAGATCTTCATGAAATGCCTACATATAGGTCAGGATGTATTGTGGGACTTCTGCCAATGACTACTTTTAATAGTGACAATTATTTTTTGCTACGGAGCTCAAGAAAAAGCTCATGTACATTTCACAAGTTAAGTAATGTGCAATTATTTCTGTACATTATAACCAGTCAAAACATCTAATAAATTGATAAAACAGAGATGTCTTTATTCACATAATGGTACAGAAGTATTAGCTCTGTGTAACATCATACTCTCCCCTGTTATCTCCTGTACTAGTGCTGTGTAACATCATACTCTTCCGTTATCTCCGGTACTAGCACTGTGTAACATCATACTCTCCCGTTATCTCCGGTACTAGTGCTGTGTAACATCATACTCTCCCGCTACCTCCAGTATAAGCTCTGTGTAACATCATACTCTCCGCTGTTATCTCCTGTACTAGTGCTGTGTAACATCATTCTCTCCCGTTACCTCCAGTATTAGCTCTGTGTAACATCATACTTTCCCGTTATCTCCTGTACTAGTGCTGTGTAACATCATACTCTCCGTTATCTCCAGTATTAGCTCTGTGTAACATCATACTCTCCCGTTATCTCCTGTACTAGCACTGTGTAACATCATACTCTCCCGTTATATCCTGTACTAGTGCTGTGTAACATCATACTCTCCCGTTACCTCCAGTATTAGCTCTGTGTAACATCATACTCTCCCGTTATCTCCTGTACTAGTGCTGTGTAACATCATACTCTCCCGTTATCTCCTGTAATAGTGCTGTGTAACATCATACTCTCCCGTTATCGCCGGTACTAGCACTGTGTAACATCATACTCTCCCGTTATCTCCAGTATTTGCTCTGTGTAACATCATTCTCTCCCCTGTACTAGTGCTGTGTAACATCATACTCTCCAGTTATCTCTGGTACATTTCACAAGTTAAGTAATGTGCAATTATTTCTCCCTTTTATTTCCTGTACATTATAACCAGTCAAAACATCTAATAAATTGATAAAACAGAGATGTCTTTATTAACATAATGGTACAGAAGATCAATTGAAAACAACTTATTACCCAATAAGTGGCTGTAAATTTTGCATTTGGTCTCAACTAGAGCTGTCCATCTCTGTGGGCAAGTGACAGCAGCAGCAGATCTCCAGTTATCCCTGTACTGGCTGGCAGTGGGAGAGTGTGGTGTATGGGCAGTGTGCTTCCCTCTACATTCAGCTTTTAGTTGTGGCCCAGTGGAGTTACAGCGGGATTGCTGTGGGTGGCTGCTTGAGACAAAGGTTAAGCTGAGTGAGGTGAAGCCATTCCCCTGTTGGCGCTTTTATCAGCAGGCGCAATTTTGGAACCAAACCTGAGCACGTAAAAACTCTAAGTATTAGCTTTTGCCTTCCCTGATAACATAGCCTTTACTTCATACTTCTTTGCTGGTGCTTCTTTGCTGGTGAATACGGGCCATCATCTCTCAACAATAAAACTGTTTGCAAAAGATGATATTTGACCTAAAATCAACAGGGTTTTGTCCAGGTGTAACTTTCCTCTCTTATTTTCACATTCAGAATCAGGTCCCCTATATCACTTATGTTATCTGCAGCAAGAGAGCACAGGTTGCTGTTTAAATATCACTGACTGACAACTGCTGCCACCCTGTGGTCTTACTTGCTTCCTACAACAAACAGTTCTACACCACTATGCCTTAAAGAAATGAGTCTTTAGCAGCCAGAGGCCCTGAAAACTCTGCTACCAAATCTGATACATACCAAGCAGCAAATGGGCTTTGTCCAGGGGCATAAAGGCTAGCACAATACCACACAGCTCATCAAGCTCATTCATCTGACCCTGAGATCTGACAAACAGGAAATTCTGCCTTTCACTGATGCACTATTATGTTAGGGATATTTCAGCATTAGGTTTAGGTCCACTCTGTGCTCAGAGAATCCTAGCTTTATACCACTCACCAACCACCAAAGTAAAGATTAATGATACACTCTCCCCACCCTTCCAAATGGCATGATTGTCCCCTTTCTCCCTTTCTGTTCATTTTGTGTATGGAAGCTCTCAGGGCAGTTAGAGTTAAGCCAGAAATCATGGGCATCCAGGTAGGGAACTATGGGCCTGATCCAGACCTATACTCATGAAACGCTTATGTGCGTAGCGTATTTATGCCGGCGTACCTACGATGCCCTCCCTTAGGAACTCCCCTTGGTCGCACTTAGTTTTGCTTTCTTACGCCCAGCAAACCCTACCCTTACTTTTCTGTTCGTAACCGCGAGCATCCGTAAGCTCATCGCGTAGTTACGACGCATAGCATGCCCATACTGTACAATTTAAATGCCTCACCCCACCCTCGGTTTGTAATTACGGATTTCGCATGGCAGGCACGCCCACTCGAGCGTTGTTACAAAGCTGTTATGCTCAGGCCTCCTGTGAATCACTTCATTGATTGGCCGCATGAGCCACTTATCATTCTTAGCAGATGGCCCATGAAGCTAGTTTATCGCTGGCTGCAGAAACTCTGGTCAGTAGTGTGGGGAACTTCCACCTCCTGGCCAGAGCTTCAATGTCTGTCTGACTCCTTAATTGCTAGAAAGTATAGCAGTAATATAGTAATGAAAGTCCTGCATCTCTTGCAGAATGCAGAGCTTTCATTACTGTATTAATGCTGTAGTTTCTGGCAATTATGCAGTAAGACAGATAAGGAAGCTCTGGCCAGGAGGTGAAGGTACTTTTTTGGTCATTAAAAGCAGCTATACACTTGTTGGCAGGGCAATAGTAAACAAATTACACGTGTGGTGACTTACACTACTGCCAGGCCAATACCGTGTCCAGAAATTTCCTGGGTCAACCCTGCAGTGTGGTCTGTGACCCTAGGATGATCTGGTGGCACGGCAATACCCTGGGTTCACAGACCCTGGATGTTGCCGAGGCCACGATGTGAAAGCGGCACTATTCAATCTTTGAGTCATAATACAATTTTTGGGAGTAATTTATGCAATTGTCTGCTTTTTTATTTTAGATTGCTACTGCATGCTGTACATTGTGATGACTTTACTGTATACTACTGTGCACTCTTAATAACAACTTAAATAAAAAGAAAAGAGGTTGTTGTGTGTTTATAAAGTATGAACATTTATAGTAATTGTCTGTGGATTTGTTAAGAAGGAATGAATAATGGGATATCTATTTTTAACATGAAATATTGTAGTAGCTACTCAGCACTATCCACATCAACGGGTTGCTTAGGAAATTGATGTCCCTAGTCCCAACTAACAATCTCCCGCAGTGTTTGTCAGATCAGCTGGTGGTAGCATGAGAGTGAAGTTCCCCAAACGCGTTTCAACTATTAAAGACTTTGTTTGGGGAGTGACGGAACTTCAGGTTGTCCACATATTTAAAGGCTACAAGAGCCCATCATTAGCTGCCCTTACTTTACTAGATATATATCATAAGATGCCTTTACATTGAACAAAGGCAGGTCCAGAACTCCAAACATACATTATATAACACTATGTGTCAACACATACATAAAAAGGAGGTTTAGTTCACAATATAGCTATATTGGGTCAAGGCACCTCCTGTAGGTGAGTCCCTATCCATTTGATATATGTGTAACCAGGAGGTTTGTGTTTATCATACTCTCCCCTGTGATCTCCGGTACTAGTGCTGTGTAACATCATACTCTCCCATGATCTCCTGTACTAGTGCTGTGTAACATCATACTCTATCATGATCTCCGGTACTAGCGCTATGTAACATCATACTCTACCCTGTACTAGTGCTGTGTAACATCATACTCTCCCGTTATCTCCAGTATTAGCTCTGTGTAACATCATACTCTCCCCTGTTATCTCCTGTGCTAGTGCTGTGTAACATCATACTCTCCCGTTATCTCCAGTATTAGCTCTGTGTAACATCATTCTCTCCCCTGTACTAGTGCTGTGTAACATCATACTCTCCAGTTATCTCCGGTACTAGCACTGTGTAACATCATACTCTCCCAAAAGTTATCTGAGCTGAAAAGTTATGTTTCCAAGTCTAAATAACAATATCAAAATAAAGCTGGTCAGTATTTGTGTGCATTAAGAAAAATAAGTATTCTCCCTGCATGCAAAGAATCCAATAAAGTCGACCACTGAAATTTCAACATAGTTTTACCCAGGTGTAAACTTCCACCTGTTTTATAAACTCTTGGGGCTAGATTTACTAAACAAAAAAAAGGAGATGTTGCCCATAGCACCCATCAGATTCTAGCTGACATTCTCTAGTATGTAATAGAAAAGTGACAGATAGAATCTCATTGGTTGCCATTGACAACGTCTCCTGTTTTCCTTTTCTGCAGTTTAGTAAATCAACCCTTGGTCTGGCAGATGTATCATTGTCAATATACAGCCGGCCACCGCATCCCCTGAAGACACCCTCCATCCAGAAGAGGGAATATATGTTGGATATTCAGAATAATCACGGAAGATATATCTCTATTTTATCTTGTGATTTGCATTGTAGGTTTAACTATAAAAAACTCAACACAATGATAGTTTACCTGTTAAAATAGATAAATGAACAGTTAATATATTCTGATTGTAAATTGAATTCTGACTTCTGATTTTTCCCAAACAAGGATTTCAATTACATTACTGCCATCCATCTATGCTATGCAATCATAACAGTTCAACCTATTCAATCTAGGGTTGAAAATGCAAATGGATGTTAACAGCATGTGCCCCCTCCCCTATTGATGCATACACATTCTTCTGTCAACTTCCACACACTTCAGTTGGCAAACTTAGGGCAGGTCACGCCTGTGCCAGAGGTTTGGCCCAGCACTAATAATTCTCCCTGAATCATTTGCTTAAGGATCTAATCACATCTAATCGAAGGTTTACAGCCCCGTATGTGGTAGCTAAGTTTAGAGTAATATTTATCATTAACATAACAGATCACAAAGAAGTGTGTGCTCTTAATGACATGGATTGTGCTTCATCGTCGCTGTATAATTACGCAAGTGTCTGATTCCTATTGTTTAATATAAATGTTGCCCCACATGCACCATGAACACTCTTCATGGTGCACGTGGGGCAACATTTATTCTTCCTAGTAAAATGGATTAGCTCAGTAGCCCCTAAAATTGCAGATGGATGGTCCAACCATTAGCAGCATTATTCAAGTTCTCTGTTTCATTTATTAGTGTTTCGTCCTTTGGATAAGGGGATTGATGGTTTAATATGTATAGGTGTACACACTGCTAACTGCCATTCTTAAATAAAATATTTTATATTTAAAATAAAGGGTTTTTTTTAGGGTTTCTTATAAGGTTCCACCATCGTTATTAAAAACAAAAAAAACAAATGCAGTGACAAACAAAAGATAACTTTGGAAAATATGGTGTATGGTATTTACATTCAGTAGAAACACGGTATTTAAAACAAATAAAATTGTTTTTATTATCATAGAAACATAAAAAACCCACATATCTCAAATCAAAACACAAGTCAGATTGAAAAAATGCAAAATTGTGTAATCCAGTTTATGCCCTAGATATGTCAGTGTAATGCCAGATGTAACGAACCATGTGATGCTGTGGTGGGAAGTCCAATATGGAATATCTTCATTTACTAAGTTACCAGGTTCACTGACTTACACTGTGTCAAAGCAATTGGGTAAAGCTAGTTATTTTTCTGTAAAGGATGAAAAGAGGAAAACAAAAACTGTGATGCAGCGATTGTGTCTCAGAGTCCATCAGAGAAGCGGATGTGCTTGCTTGCCTCCTGTGTTTTGGCTAGCCTTATCTTTTCAGCTTTGGCAACCAACTGTGAAAACATAAGTACATTTGATATAACAAAGGTAAGATGTTAAACTACAAACCCGTTGCATTGAAAATGCCATATTATATGTCAAGAACAATGCTCACATTTACAATATAAAGAATAGTATCTTAATTTGACGGGATGCAGTTGCCGTGTGGCCCTATTTAGAAAATGATACAGTTGCCAGCTGAATGGCAGCTGTGTCATTGCCAGAAACGACTGACACATAGAAAATTGCTACTGGGAACGGGTACCTATATCCATCCATTACAAATAGTGGCTGACTGCGACAGAAATTTAGGTTTAGACCTGGAGAAGGGACCATTTGGGCTTAAGCGGAAGGTTAGGGTTAGATTGCAGGCCATGGTCGGGGTTAGAGCTCAAGGAAAAGTTTAGGATTAGGCTGCAGGAAACAGAGGGTTAGGGGAGGGTTAAGGGTAGGGCTAGTATGGAAGTGCTTACCTGTCAATTATATCACTCTCTCGCTATCCAAAACGGAGACTGCCGGCAATTGGTATTCAACTGCTGCACAATGGTATGACACAAAACAGACCATCGTACCAGCAAACCACACTCCATTTGAATGTGCAATGCAGTAAAGTGCAATACATTATGGAGCTGAACCAGAGTTTTGCGTAGGCGAAATGCGCAAGGGTTTTACGTTGGATCCCCAGTTGCGTTTACAACAAAAACTCTGGCATGGACGTAATGAAAAGGGAAAGTACAGACTGAATCATATGAGCAGAGGCTGCGGGTCATACTGCCGCTGCCTCTGCCAAATTGCTGTTTTAAATGTTTTTCTTTTTTAAGTTCTAAAATACCCCTTTAGTGTCTTTCTACATTATTTACAGTAATGCCTGAGAATAGATCGACATTTCATTGCTATTCTAGCATAAATAAACAGCAGAAATGTCCTTTAGACAGTTAATCAGACCTTTTCAATGTTATATTTTTACCATGTTTAGATCAGTGTTTTTATTACCTATAGGGCGCCACTTCCCCATTGAAAATGACCTACTGCTATGACTTACAATCTCCTGACATTGTGCCAGATATTCATGAGGCCCAGGCAACTTAGACATCCACTGCGCCTATTTAAATGAGTTAAACACCCCTTTTCTCAATATCATGGATATCAACGAGCCCACGGATGCGCAGACAGGTGCAAGGGGAGCGCTGTGACTGATTTTCCGTGCTCGCTCCTGTTTCCAGCCATTTCTGAGCATGCGCAGTGCGAAATCCCGCTGAACCTCCTTCTTCTAAAGAAAGACGGATGAGCAACTCTGGATCAGCCCCTATGTCTGTATCTGGTCATATCCTTACAGGAGGAACTGATTTGTTCAATTTAAAACTACTCATTAAAACATAATATTCAATTTATCTACTGAACCATTTCTGGTTTGCTTTTGAATCCTGATGGCTGATATATACAGTCTTGTTCCTTTTTTCCTATCTGTGACTATGAGATCCAAACACTACTCACTACGCACAAAAAATGTGAATAATTCATTTAAACAATGGAGTTATACAAATAAAAATTAAAACCAGATACACTATAAATTTACCTTTTCAGTTCCACGTTTCTTTTCACGTGGTTTGTTTAATTTTGCCTGCCTGTCCACCAAGATCTTCTGCCAATATCTCTGCTCACCATCCCCTAAAAAAAAATAATAAAAAAATCATTAAAAAAATATTATGTACAAATATTCTAGTACAATTATGGGAAGAAGAAAAGCATGATATGCAGTAAACACCGCACCCTGCAAACATTTGAAGGACATGGGATATCGATAGGAAAGGAGATTTGTCATACTTTCTTCCCCTTGTGCATAACTGTAGTAAAGACTTGGAAAACCATACATGTTCTGCAGTAGCACCAGCTCCTGTTATTATAAAGCTGCAGAAGTGGGTTCAGAAAAAATTAATTGAAAACTTGAACCTATGTTAGAGACAAAAAATACCCCAGATGTATTTTATTGATGTGTTGAGCAGAAAGATCTAGTCGGTAGTGTGGATTAAAATCAATGAAGTCTTTCCATTCCCCTACAAATGTATGTAAAGATCAATGTGGTTCCTAAATATCCATATAGTTTGCACTTCTCTTTTATAACTTTATGTTCATTTTATATTGTTTATTTTTTAAGTCTCATCAGCAAGACCCATCCGTCAAGTATGATTGCTACTAGTTGGTTTCATTCCTCACTATTGCAGTACCACCTGATCATTCAATGGAACTCTAAATGTGTATAAAATTTGGATACTGCATGGACACATGAAATGCCTATGCGGATACCCCATATTGGCACACTTCCAATATCCTGAATAGGTATAGTTGTAATGAAAGACTAAATAATACACACGTGGAACACATTTTTCGGACTTACTTTAGGTCAGTTTCTGTGGCTATTTCTGGTACATGAATAAGAAAGACTTACACCTGGGGCAAAAACCAAGCTGAATTTCAGGGAAGACATTAAACAACTACCGGTTAATTTATTCTTAGCATGCAGAGAGAATACTTTGCTTTTGCTTATTGCCTACAGATACAGACCAACTTTAGTTATTTAGATTTGATCTATGAAACATAACTTTTAAACTCTTATTCTATTAGCAACATATAAAATGTGGCTTCCCTTAAATTTAAAGGTTTTCCTCTTATTTTCAAACTCTGCATCTAAGTCTAGTGTCCTCAAAAATGGATGACGAATAAAGCAGGATAAAAAGAGCCACAAATAGCAAAAGATATGCAAACAAACGTCCAAGACTTTATTTTTATAGTTCTATCCCTCTAACTATAATACCAAAAAGGCGCAATAAAACATTTGCTTACCTAAAAATGATCATTAAGTCTTAAAACACATGTATAATATAGCAACAAAGGAGAGCCATAGATCTCTAAGAATGTAGTCTCAATAACAAAG
>WWET01000569.1:556208-566256 GCA_011038615.1 Limnodynastes dumerilii | reverse complement strand
TCTTTCAATCCAATAATGTGTAACATTTTTAGGAAGAAGTTCCTGAGAACACAAAAAAGATCAAAAAAATAATATTCCAGAGTACACACATTAGTCACATTACTAAAGATTCACATGCTTATTTCTGCTGTATGTCCACCATCAATGATTCAGGGGCGCTAGCAGAATGCTGTAGTCACCATAGGTTAAAGAAGTGCTACATATGGGTTTCTTAGATTTTGTCTCGAGCAGTAATTTTTGGTTGTTGACTCAATGGAACATCTCAAAAACAATCATTCAGCAAACTCTCCATCAAAATGAGTTGCAAAAAATTTTGGCTTGACGTAGATTATTATTGGCATTACCTCACATTATAATTTTGGAGAAACTCTTTAAAAATACATGCTTTACAGAATAAATATCACTATGTATGTAAAAATACAACCTTACAAGCCAGATACATTTAGTTATGTGCGTTATCTCCTTGCTTACCGCATACACTGTTCGTGCATCCACATCCTGTGGTTTATGCCCTAATGGAAGCCGCCTCCTGATTTTTGTATTGTCCAAATTCACCTTGGAACAGAGAACAAATAAACAAAACAAAAAAAACAAAAAAAAGACTTTGAATAACGTCTTACCATAGTTTAAGCACAAGGGAAGAGGATGAGAAAAACACTCACCTCTACTACAGAGGAATTCTTGATGGCTCTGGCAATTAGCTTGGAGTCAGTGGTAAGTTTTTTCATTTTGTTAAAGGAGGCCAGTATAGATAGGTCAATAACTACAACAAAAAGGAAAAGAAGTATAGTAACAGTTTGCTGAACATAACACACAGAAAATGTAGGAGAACCGAATAAATCGGATTATACAGTGCTAATACAAAGACAAAGAAAAGCTTTCTACAACTGTTGTGAATATACAATAATCTGAAAAAAAATCAGCTGGTTTTTACGACTTTTAAAAGCACATTGGAAAAGAAAAAAAGTTAAGATGAAAATACCACATATAATTCAGAATATATTAGATTACAAAATAAACTTTGTGGTAACAAAATGATAGCAATTGTATATATTTTAATGCCCTATATTAAATGTTTTAAGTACATAAATAACCTATCTTGAGGTTTACAGTAACAATGCTGTTTCCCCTTTGAAAGTAAAGGTTAAATGCTAGGACATTTGTGGAATGCGAGCTTCTTAGTTTGGATTACAGATGATAATTTTGGATGCTACACAAATAAATAGCCTTGGAAATGGAACCTTGGGATTTGCTAATTTTTATGAACCTGCACAACATGAGGGTAAACTCTGATTTTCATCTCATAAATGGAGGCAACATAAAACCCTTCTCCCCTCCTGCAATGTTTTCTATATGTTAATGCTGCAACAAGCTCCTATTTTGGAGTTTGATTAAATACATGAGCTTCCCTGCGGTAATCTGAATGAAGGCCTGTCACATATCGAATTGGCATAGATATACTTACATAGGCATGATTTAAGAGACTGCACTGCAAATAGTAAAACATGAGTTATAACTTAATCTATCTCCGATGAAAGTGATTAAATAAAAACAATGAGAGATGTCACCTAATGGCAGTATTATCGTTACATTAGAAAAGCTGTTAAAAAAGATGCTACATTAAATATTACTTTATAATTTAACTTTTAAGCAACAATATATGTTTACGTTTAGTCATCTAAATAAAACTTAATACGTCAACTGTTGAATGTTCATACCCCAAATACTCTAGAACTAGGTACACAACTATGCAATTATCTGGCCAATCATATGATTTCAGACTCATAGGACTGTATGCAGACTTAATAAAGTTAACCAACTTATGCATGCCGTGTGTGTAAGTTGGCGTTTGTGTGCAAACTGCACATGCGCGGCAAATGTTACGTACAGAGGGCGTGACAACACTCCGAGAATACGCAATGTGGGTCGGGGGGAGGCATTTAAATGATACAATATGGGCTATGCTAGGCACTTCTGCAAGTCCGAGCACTATTGGACCTGATTCAGAGATTGAAAATAAGAACTTAAAGTTACACCTGGGCTAAACCATGTTGATTTCAGGGGAGTCAAATTTCATTTGTTGCAACAGTATTATAGTTAAAAGGTGATGTTTCCCAGTTCAAGTCTAATTAGCAGTTTAAAAGTGAAGCTGATCAGGTATCTGTGTGCAATAAGTAAAAGCAAAGCATTCTCCCTGCATGCATAGAATAAAATTAACTTGACTCCCCCTGAAATCAACATGGTTTTGCCCAGGTGTAACTTTAAGTTCTTATTTTCAGCCTCTGAATCAGGCCCTATATCCATGGAGAAGTTAAGGTAGGGCTATGGTCGTGGAAGTTGGCTAAATTAAGTAAGTGAGAAGGCAGTGTCATGGGAGAGCACTAGCCATCTACGTGCGGATTTTTGCTACTCTGTGCGTACGGAAAGCACTCTAAGTCTGAATACGATTCATAGGGTGTATAAAGTGTGTAAGCACCCATGTTCTTGATTTTAGTGGAAAAAAAAAAAAAGTTACATCCGATGATTTGGTTTTATGAATGTCCTGAAAACAATGATCATCAAAAGGTATGATGTCAGACGAATTTGGATAGGGTTTATGCACGTACAATCATTGCAGTTTCCCCATCCTCCCCCTCTGGGTCCTACCCAAGCAGTTACTGTCACTGGGTGTGCAATCTTAATATCAATAACGATGCAAAAAATAATATATATATATATATCTATCTGCTCGAAGCACTCTCCTAACAAATTTTGTCTCTGTTGGAACGAAAATTAAAACGAGCTGTCGTCCACTGACCTCTCCTATACCCACGTCTTGGTCTATAGGACATTGCTAAGTTAAATTCTTGTGAACGTGTCCTGAAGCTCTTATTGTTTGAACCTTTCCTGGTTATCCATCTTGTGCATTTACCCCCATTAACCCAGAGATATTATATCATCTGCTTCTGCCTGAAAAGGTAGTCCCCCTGGAATGGTAACGATAGCAGCTTACTTTTGGACTGTGCGTCTGCAGCCCATGGTTTTAGCCACAAGGCTCTACGCCTAACCGTTTTCCTCGCTCCCACTCTCCCTGTAAATCTGACTGAATCAAGTGAAGCATCACAAATGAACTACTGCCAACTGTATGTTCTTAACAGTCAATAATTCACCATCTTCTTAAGACTCTAGGGGGGACATTTACTATAGGCGATTTTTTTCAGGAATTTTGAACGAGTTGCATAAATGTGTCTGGCGATGACATAAGTCATTAGACACCGGGACCCAAAAAAGGAGGAGCATCCGTCACTGGAAGAACGGAAGGAACACAAGACCAAATACAGTGAGTATGAATATTTTTTATTATTTTTTATGTGCAAAGGAATGCAAATAATTATATAGTTTATTTAGTTTTTACACTTGGGACATTGCATAGATTTAGAGGAATTGGGGCACTGTATAAAGTTTTAGGAATTGGGGCAGTGTATGTATGCAGCGGCACGCCATTAACCCTTGGCATGCTTCAGCTTATGGTACTAAAAGGCACAGTATGCCCTGCAATACATGGGCATGCTTTGCTTTCTAGTACTATATGCGGCAGCATGCTAAGGGTTAATAGCATGCTGCGCAGTGCATTTAAAAAAAATGAAAACTACCTTTATTTTTTATTTACATTATATTTTTAAACAATTTTTATTACTAAGGGGCACGGAGTGTGGCGATCACAGTGATTTATACCTTAAAAAAATAAATAAACACACATTGCTGACGATTATAAATTGCCAGAAAAAAGCACCCATTAGTAAATACAGCCACATAGAACCCCAAATCGCCGGAAAATCACAGCGATCACAGCGGTCCGCATATACGTAATCTACGTATCGAAACGATACGCAGATTACGTATAATAGATACTATGCATGCGCAGTAGCTACTGTTTATTTAACTACGTCCGTCTATGGAAGACGGACGTAGTTCTGGATCCGGCCCATGGTTGCCAAGGGGAATGGTGTTGTTATAGTGCCGGGTCTTTTTCTTTCCTGTCTGTGGCCCAATAAGAAAGGCTGCCATGGGAGGGAGGGGATGAGGAAAAGATGGTCTCCCCAGATATCTTACCAGTGTGTATTGTCCAAAGATCTCCTAATAGACACAGTACACACTTCCAACAAGCAAAATCTATAATTCCATCGTTAATCTGGCATAAAAAAAATAAAAGATCACAGACTATTTAAAAAGATTTTTGAGCATCTTTGGACAGTACACACTGGTAAGATATCCGGTGAATCGGTCTTGACTTTTATTTGTATGCAATAACTGTGAAGTCATTTGTTAAAACATATTAATTATGGATAATATGAGCATAGAGCATTTTCTTCCAAATAATACAATTTCTATAAATTCCAATAACAATTCTCAAAAAAGAAAATACCCCCCTATTAATATATGAAAGGACTTACAACCATCTCTTGACTTTTCAATTTGCTCCCGCAGAAACCGATCCTTATGAAGGTTAACATCACCAAACCAGAAGTCCACCTGCTTGGCTATGTCAGCCAGTAGCTGCTTCACACGTGAGCGCTTCTTCTTCTCCTTATTTGTGTCTGTATTTTCATCTTCCTTCAACTTGTTTCTTGGAGTGTCAACCTCCATCTCAGTCATTGTGTCCACTGTATCAATAAAAAAAAAAGTCATTATAGTCAGTGCCCATCCTACAGCTAGATATTCCCATGCATGTAATTCATAAAAGCCTGTATGTTCAGATTAAATACCTGTTTTCAGCAGTGTTTTTTTTAACACGTTTACCTATAGGTCAATGGAAACAGTGCAATAGTCTTAAGATTAGATTAAAATGAGCAGCATAATATTAAAACGGCAAACTTAAAAATAATAAGGAGAAGCCTATTATCTACTATGCAATGATAAGGTGGCAAACAGTAGAGCTTTGTGCTGTTTTTTTAAACAGAGCAAGTGTATTTTGTGTTTCGAGGTGCTTTTTTATACAAATTTCAAATTTGAAACACAACCTTCTGCTTCTTAGCTGCATATTTTTATGAAATGACCTACGACGCATACATAGTAAGTAATTTACGCAATCTTTAAAGACCTCACTGAGTAATTTCATTAGAAAGGGAGTCTTTAGGCAGAGGTGGGAGGGATTTAGATCAGCCGGAGAGGGCGTGGAGAGGCAATGTCTGGGAGTAGTTTCCTTCTTAAGAATCTGAACTTGTGATCTGTGCTAATGTGCCAGTTATAGGCAGCATTATTTATGCTGAATCGTACAGTAAGGGTTGGATTAAGTCTTTACATACGAGGCAGATTTTTACACACCTGCACCATTTTACACATAAGTTTTAACAGCTGTTATATATTCCTACATACACACTGTACAAGAAACAAAACGAAAAAACTAAATTAGACAGTCGTACAGTGTGCACTACTCGATATCTTATTGCACCTTGAAATCTCATGCTAAATGTTTATTTTGCTACACAATTTGCACGTGCGAGGGCAGTGCACACCCCTCAAATGTACAGGCCTTCCATGCCAGGAACTCTACATTAAACAATCTGATGTGGATGGCCCAGGTAAGGAAAGCAGGATTATACATAAGGGCTTGGGTAAACCCTTACCATACGCTATGCATTCCAAACCCTATCCACCATGCGTACCTCATACACATGGGGCCCGATTCAGAGGCTGAAAATAAGAACTTAAAGTTACACCTGGGCAAAACCATGTTGATTTCAGGGGGAGTCAAGTTAATTTTATTCTATGCATGCAGGGAGAATGCTTTGCTTTTACTTATTGAATGCAGATACCTGATCAGCTTCACTTTTAAACTGCTAATTAGACTTGAGCTGGGAAACATCACCTTTATAATACTTTACTTTTGCAACAAATGAAATTTAACTCCCCTGAAATCAACATGGTTTAGCCCAGGTGTAACTTTAAGTTCTTATTTTCAGCCTCTGAATCAGGCCCATGGTGAGTGGGTTTGCCCCGCCGCCTGTGAGTGACTTCAGCTATGGAATACAGCATTGTTTGGCTGCACTTCGATATGATAGTCGCTGAAACGTGTATTTGCAGTATGCACGCACAGTCGACTTGGGTTGAGTTTGGTTGTGCTATGAATTCTGGATCTGACTGTGTTTTTGTCAGACATTAAACTATCGACAACATGAAGGTCGATGTAATAATACTGCGCACCTTAGTGCTGACAGGATAACAGCCCTGTTAATGTCCTTTTTAGCGATATACATAATCAAAATTACTTTCTAACTTATATACTACACATGTTAGTCTTGCCATAACAAGTGATAGACATTTAATAATCTTTTGTGAGTGGCACAATACAAAGTAATACATATAATAGCATTGTAGCAGCTATATATATGCCTTAAAAAATAATCAAAAAAACATACTTAAAAATACTACGAACAGAATATTCTTCCAGGATATTTTGGCATTTCTAGAAGGCCAACACCTCAAAGCATATTCACTAAAGACTGAAGATTTAAATGAAGAACCCTCCAGCTCACGTATCTTCTTTCACAAAATAAATAAATCTTATATTTAAGTTGTAACAAAGCAAAACAGATATTTACATTATTAGAAAAGAATGGAAAAAAAATCTGAACCCAAGAGTCTGTAGCAATAATTACATTAATAGTTGCCTAACTAGCCTGATCATCACATCCCATTATTTTTGCCTTAATTTCTCTGTCCTAGATATTTTGCACTCTAGAGGCTAGATTTACTAAGCTGTGGGAAAGAAAAAGTGGAGCTGTCGACCACAACCAATCAGATTTTAGCTCTCACTTTCCTATTACATACTAGAAAATGTCAGCTAATATTTGATTGGATGCTATGGGCAACATCTCCACTTTTCCATTACGCCAGTTTGGTAAATCTGGCCCTTGGTTCCATTATCAGCAAATTCTTGCCTTTTCCCTGCACAATACCTTAGATCTTGCATCCTCTCACCTTTGGTTAACTATATGGGTCTTCTGATCCCTAAAAATGATGAAGGCACAACTTAACTATCTCATCACCCCTAGATCTTTGCTCTTGTCCGTCTTCTATTGTTAAAGTCCAAATAATAATTACATTTTATCTTCTTTTTTCTTGGGTATTATAGTTCAAAGCAGGGCACTTCATTTCTTCACCCTCCCTGCTCCTTTCCTTAAATACACATGGTGCATGTCATAGCTATTTGGGCTATTAGCATTTTGCTTCTGTATTCAACTAGTAGATGTGACAGAAAATGCTTTGCACATCAACCTCAGCCAAGCTTCAAAATTGATTTATGCAGTTTCTCAAAAATAAAAATAGAATTTTCTACACATTTTCCTATTATGACAGGGGCATTTTGGACAACGATTTTACAACAAGCAACCCAAAGCAAGTTTCTCTTCCCCAACGGAAACAAGTTTGCAAAAAGATCCAGGACAAATCTGCAGCACTGATGGGTGAGTATTTCCCCAACCCTAATCCTCAGCCTAACACTGCCTTCCATTACCCCAATCCTCCCTTCCCCACAGCCTGACTCTTAGCCTAACCCTAAAAGTCCTCCACTAGGCTGTTACTAACCTGTATGGTCCGGGAGCAGGAGCTGCAGCGGGTCCAATCACTGTAAAGAATGGGTAAGTTGTGGAATATATTTTTTGACATACTTAAATATACATACATACTTTTTACATATAAAAAGTATCAGCTGTCAAATATCAATATTTTAAAAACATGATTTTCACAGCGGCAAACGTAACTGCTTTCCAGTTATAATGTATGCACTCTGTATGGCACTATAAATATTCAATTGGGTAAAGCAGAAAATAATGGGTTAGGAAGAAGGAAATCAAGAAACAAACCTCCAATTTAACTTACCAGATAAAATTATGTTCTTACATATGTTGGTGATAAATAACCAATTCTCTTATTTTTAGCTTTAATGCTGCAAGAAAAAGCACATAGATTGAATTAGTTAATATCCCCCAAACCCAATTATGCAAAGAATGCAATTCAAATAATACCTAAAACAAATGGACACAAAAAAAACCCCCACAACTTAAAAAGATGGTCCTGCCCCAACATCACAACAACAGTCATAAACAATAACATTTCTACCAATACAAATGGGCCGGATGGAGATTTGACTGCAGTGGAGTTCCGATGCCAGATCGCTGTGGGAACCTAACCCCTGTGTGCGCGAGGGAGGCCATTCCCCTCGCAAGAATAGGACTTCTGACAAATTTCTGCACTGTCCACATAGATAATAGGGACTGTAGAAATAAAAATTGCACATAAGGGCTTAACTGAGACCACGTATAATTAACATACTTATTTCATGTGACTTAAATGTAGCCAAGCAATGTAACAAAGCAATGAGAAAGGCAAGTTAGATGCTTGGTTGCATATGGAGAGGAATTAGTAGCAGAAAGAGAGAGGTAGTGATGCCCCTTTATAGATCGTTGGTACGACCTCACCTAGAATACTGTGTTCAGTTCTGGAGGCCATATCTCCAGAAAGACATAAATACATTAGAGACTGTGCAAAAATGAGCAACTAAAATGGTCCATGGCCTGTGTAACAAATTATACCAAGAAAGGCTAGAGGAACTAAACACGTATAGCTTGGAGCAGACAAGAGAGAGAGGGGGGATATGATCGCAGTTTTCAAATATATCAATGGTTGCGACCGGCTAGAGGAGGGGGCATTTTTCGAAGGAAGAGGTGTAATAGAACATGAGGGCATGAATATAAACCGGAGAACGGTAGGTACAGAGGAAATGTGCGGAAAAATGACTTCACTGAAAGGGTGATAGATAAGCGGAATAACCTCCCATTTGAGGTGGTTGAGGCTAACAAAGTAGAACAGTTTTAACATACTTTATATAAATATAAGGATATCCTAAATCTCAAACTAAATTAAAGGGTAAATAGGGTCAGTATAGTTTTAAATAAACAACTGGGCAGACTGGATGGGTCATGTAGCTCTTATCTGCTGTCACTTTCTATGTTTCTATGACATAAACTGATAACTTAAATTTACTAGCATATTTCCAATGTCTTAATCAGTTACTGTGAAATCGGTATAACAGATTGAAACATTACTCCAAGTGGCACAATATTGCACAAGCCCACAACAAATACGAATACAAACACATACTGTATTATTCAGTATCAGTTTTAAATCTATATGTTAAAATAGGAATCAGAAGAGCATGATAAAGAAATATTTCAAACAAGGTCTATAAGCACTGATCCTCACATTTTCTGTGTAAAGAAGAATGGTAAACTAATAAAGTCTATTTATCGAGAAGTCAAACTTCATTACTGAGAACCAGACTTGAAACTTCACGTGATAGATCAAATATTATACACCCATTTTAACAGCGAAAAAGTGCCTGCAATAAGTACAAAATCTCACAAGTCTAACAACACCAGCATGAATCCCGCTACTACTATTATCAGTATCCAAAACAATACTTTATACCCCAGACCCGCTCACCTGCAGATCACACATGTCACTCACCGCAGCAAGCTATCAATTAGAATACAGCAGGACGAAGCAGCTTACCGTCATCACTTGTGCGACACACAACTGCTTAGGACCCAACATACTGCGGTCCTTTGCGCCTGTGTTACCATGACAACCGAGATGGGCTAAGTGAATACATTTATCATCGTCTGTGTGTAGAGCAGTGTAAGTACTTGATTTTGTCTTAAACTAAATAAAAAAGCATACACATAGTCAAAAATAAGACGGCTTTCAAACACAGACATGCGTTACAAAGGTTCTAGAGTGGCGCCGGATGATGACGCCAAACAAGCGCGAAAGGTTTAGAAACAGCTGCCGATGTCAACACATTAGATGTGACAGGAATCTGGTGTTAACGCACAAGTATGATTCAGGCTTACTATAATAATGGTCAGCTCTGCTTAGAGGACATCGGTAATCGCCTCATTTGCAATAATATTTTAATGTATACTTGTTGCATATAACAACTTCACGTATAGTTCCACAAGTAGCTCTCTTTAATGCTAACATGAGTTGCAATGATTTATTGTTTTTA
>WWET01000569.1:526761-547769 GCA_011038615.1 Limnodynastes dumerilii | reverse complement strand
TTGAAATTAGTTACTCCTGGGCTAAACCATGTTGATTTCAGGGGGACTCAAGTTAATTGTATACTTTGCATACAGGGATATATCTTTGAATTGCTTACTACACACAGATACTGACCAGCGTTACTATCACTCTGTTAGTTAGACTTGGGATAGGAAACATCACCTCTCTACTCTAATACTGTTTGCTGTAGATGAAATATGACTCCCCTGCAATCACCATGGTTTAGCACAGGAGTAACTAATTTCAAGCACTTACTTAAGTCTGGATCCAGCCCGTTAATAGGAAACTATTTAACTATATTTAAACTGTGATTTTCTTTATGCTTTATCTTGCAGTGTTTACTCACTGGGTGCTAACTAAGCAGTTTAAATCACTGGGTGGGCTCTAGGAACTATGTACGTACAACAAAAAACAATTGCAATATGTATTATGATAACACTTAAATTTGTCATCTAAAGATGGATAGAATGTTCAATTTATCATTTCTGGTGAAAGTGTGAACAAACGACCACCCTGCAAACTTAGAGTTCTTCTAAGAAGGCTGACTATTTACTCACTGGAGGAGTAGACATAGCTCTAGTGGGATGGACCTTAAGATATTTGGGGACTTCCTACATTTTTGTTATGAATTCATTGTAAATTTTGTTACCCCATACACTTTGGGCTGGATCCAGACTTAAGTAAATGCTTGAACTTAGTTACTCTTGGGCTAAACCATGTTGGTTGCAGGGGGAGTCAAGTTAATTGTATTCTTTGCATGCAGGGATATATCTTTGAATTGCTTACTGCACACAGATACTGACCAGCTTTACTATCTCACTGTTAATACTCTAATATTGTTTGCAACAGATGAAATATGACTCCCCTGCAATGAACATGGTTTAGCCCAGGAGTAACTAATTTCAAAACACTTAGTTCAATCTGGATCCAGCCCTTTGTTATTACATTATATTAGCTAATTATCATTTAACTACTGCATTAGATTTTCTAAATTGTATATTAAAGTTGCTAAATATAAAAACAAGCCTTTATATATTTTTTTATTACTGAAGTAACACAATGTATTGCACATCTTAAGCTCTTAACAGATTAGGTCACCGGGAGATAAAAAAGTCAGAGGATTACCAAAAAGCACCATGTATATCTGCAGAGCCCATGTTTCCATCAGTGCATTATACAGATGACATGCTAGCATCATGCAGTACTCAGCCTGACTCCCTGCAGCAGGTAACTACTATAGTTCACTCTGTGACAATATTATACATTATATTTGGAATATTCTTATTTTGTTACAAACATCGCATAATTAAACCTCCTCCCGATCTGCTGAAGTTTTACCCTGCACATGGGTATTCCAGATGTTGCAGCTATTATGAAAGTATGTTTAAGTGAAACTCATGCTTTGGACATACCTTTAACAGAACATCATTTATTTACAAACTGCATAGACGGAAATATTGGAGATGGGTTAGCAATGTATCTGAAAGAAAGTATAAATACTCAAAAAAGTTATAGGAAGTATTATAGGAAACATTGAGGCATTTTAAATGACAATAGGAGCCAAGTAGTTTATTCTTTGTATTGTGATATTAAAATAATAGGACATGGTGAGGATTGAACAGAGCTCTGTAATATTCATGGGAAACCTCTACCCGATGTCAACTAGGAGAACGGTCAGATTTGCCGTTTGGCAAACTAGATGCGTCTTTAGGGGGCCTGTGGCTGGCCAAAATCGGCAGTCTCCGGTCCAATGGCCCGCTTTGCGTTATATAGACAGCCGAAAGTTACTTTTTGGCTGTCTCTATTTGGAATAGGGGGCCATTTTAGAATTTTTTTTTTTTATGAATGGGTGAGTGTGCCGATCGGCATAGTCGCCCATTAATTTTCGCAGATCCGCCAGATAACAGCTACGGAGAGGTGAGTAACCTCTCCGGGGCATTTTAGAATTAGGGAGGGGTTAGGAGCTTACGAAGGGAGGGGTAGGGTTAGGACCATAGAAGGGGAGGGTTAGGGTCATGCTGTGGGGAAGGGAGGGTTAGGGTCAGGCTGCGGGGAAGGGAGGGTTAGGGTTAGAATTAGGGTTAGGGTTGAGGTTAGTTTAGCCACTCACCTTTTGGAGCACCATGTTCGGTGCTCTGGGGATCGATTGCTATGCCTTTTCGAGGCAGTTCAAAACAGGGCCATTCTTTGCGGGGACCCACACCTGCCCAAAATACTGGGCCAATATTACTTGTTATGGATTTCATTGCAATGATTCTCTAAAAATTATCTCAGGAATGAACTTTAATAACATTACAACGGCTCCTAGAGACTAAGAGTTCTTGGTCTTCGTCTTTATCTTCAAAGCAGCATATAATGGCTTTAATCACTTTTTGGTTTGCAATAGTTGATAAAAGTGACAATTTTTATTGTATTTCTTAGAGTTTTTTTTTTATTGTAATTGTGAAAAACTTACACAAATAATTTTTACACTTATAAAACTAAGCTTCCATTAAAAGTGTCCAACTCTATCGGACTTCTCAACAGTGCCCGGCTCCAACCCATGCTTCAGTGTCCCCAAGATGGGTGTAAGGGTGATATCAGCTAATATAAACAAATTCTGAAAAATGAGAAGAGAGGTACAATAAGGCAAAGGCAGGAGGGGTTGTACAGAATGCAGGAATTGTATGAAAGAAAGGAAGGTTATGAAACCGTGATCAGTATTTCATTTGTATTTAATGTCTCCATTTTTTTTTTTTATATGTGTAGTATTCAGTAATGCACGTTAATTATTCCCACATTATGGCAAAAGCAATTTAATTGCTAAACTTATTTGTTTACATTTTTATGGTCTGACAACTTTTACACTGTTGATGTAAACAAGAAGTCCTGCTGTACTAGAAAATCCATTTGACATATTACAAACAATCTTATCTATATACCGGTATTTGTATATGATCCTTTGAATCTTGATTCAAATAAAAATATTGATTAAAAATGTTGAAAGTTTTGTTTTTAACGTGACTGCACAGAAATGCATTTGATGCAATATAGGAAAATACAGGAATGTTACAGTCTATGATTTGATTTGATGCACTCTTACACTGAATCTCTACCTATTGTTCTATAATTATAAAACTGTTTATCAACATTTGATAAAAAAAAAAAAAGCTATTCATGCACACGGGTTAGGTATTAGGATTTTTTAAGCAAAATGATTTCAATATAATATATATCATTTATTATACTCTTGATACAGGTCTGTTCCGTTGCGAGTCCCGCTGTGAAGGCTCGCATTGCGAGTTAGGGACATCTGAGAGCTGTTCATAGCTGCTTTTGCTTTGTATCTAATACAATAATCCAGCATAAGTCTGGGGAACTCTGCGATTTGAATTCAACAATAGTATCATTTTGCCATTCACTTGCATTATGATGGAAAATCAATGGCTGCATATAGTATTAATGGTGCGTGTTAACTATGCAAAAAGCAATAATATCAGAGAAAAGTAGTATGTGATTGGTGCAGCCTGTTATGCTAATAAAGATGCTTATTATAGCCTACAGCATCTAAAACAAATATTTTTCAGGCTTCTCTCACCACTGCTCAGGAGAAAAGGCACTATAATGATTGCTCAAACACTATATCTGAGCTCAGTGCAGCTCCTCATGACAGCAGATTATGTAAGTAAAAAATGTTGGGCCACTAACTGCATAACCTGTATAATAAGCTATATCTGAAGTGATTGTATCTAACAATATTCAACAGATTGTAAGCTTGTGGGCAGGGCCACCAAATCTGTTTGCTACTACCCAGTCATGTTATAATGATTGGCGCTATATATGGTTTTGTTTTGCACCTGATGAAGCCTATGGGGCTGGGCGAGAGGTGGGAATAATAGCATAAAAGGACTAAATCTGCACCTTTTATGTGACCTTTTCCCTCCAATTATTATAGTCATTTGTCTTTATTAAAAATCTGTGAATATGGGGGTTATATTACATCTAGATGTTTTGTGTGTGAATTTCTTTATAATGTTGTCCTTATTTTATGTGTTAATTCCTTTTCATGAAGGGACAGCTGCCTTATAGTGGAATTTGATTTAGAAACACACAAATGCATCAATTTACAGTTTCTCCGTGTAATATTCTTACCAGTACTATAGCAGTCTATTCTTTCTGAGCAGAAGCTCTGCAACACCTTAATCAAAAATGAATCTTCCTTGGGTACTTGTTACAGCTTGTAAGCTCTCACAAGAAGGGCCCTCCCTCTCTTTCTTCCTCCTCTAGTCTTATCTCTGCATTAATACTGGAATTGGTTTTATTTTTGTCTTGCTGTCATTTTTGTGGCAGCTCTTGTACTACCCTGTATGACATGTCTGTGTTTACTTACTATTTATGTTATGCCTATGTTTGTGCATTACCTGTATGGAGCTGTGTACGCTTTGTGGCACATTTTCTATTATTTCTTAGAACTACTGATTCTTGAAATAGTACTTTATGGTCAAACTAATGTATCTTTCTATGTTGTTAGTGAGTATTTCAGGCAGTAGTTCTGGGGTGAGAGCTAGAATAAGTATTTCAAGTAGGCTAAAGTACATTCATAAAATCCCATAATTTATAACCCATAAGGCTAAATAACATGTAAAGAAATACTAATGTAGTGTTTCCCGATAATAAGTCATTTTATGCAGACAAATGTGCATCACATCATCTAATTTTCGTTAGCGGTAAATGAAATGGTAAAAATCTAAGGAAAGAAAACAGGCTTTTTGGGACTTGTACAAACCAATATGAATATATTATACTAGCACACAGTAACTTTCATTTACCAAAATTATTGCTGAGAGGTATATATGTAAGCACACGTTACACATTACACTGTAATGACTGTTTGTTTTAAGGGTTGAATAACAGTGTTATGCTACACATTTTATGCAGGCAATTATTACATTTTTTATTTATTCATTTAATTCATTATTATTATTATTATTCGTTATTCATTTAAGTTTTTTTTATAGCGCCATCAGATTACATAGCACTTTACAATTTTACAATCATTGGGGCTGATCCAGAGCTACGACGTTACACTGAGCGTTTTATCGCTCAGCGTAACATCGCTGCTCTGCCCCGACACTCCCCCTTGTTGGAGAATATCGTGTGAGGAGAAGGAGGGAGTGAGGCGAGTGTAGGCAAGTCTAGCAGCTTTTAGGGGCATGGAAGCTGGGAAATAGGCCATTAGTTTGAGGGAGAGTTGGGGGTCAGAGTTTTGTATTTTCAGAATTGTAGTGATTAAGGCATGCTTAAATAAAGATAGAAAGATACAAGTAGATAAAGAGATATTTCAGATTGTAGTTATGGTTGGCATAAGCACAGAAGATAGACATCGACTGACATGTGAGGGTACAGGAACAAGTGGACAGGTAGCAGAGTATGAAGAGCAGAAAAGGGCATATACTTCTTGATTGATACAAAAAAGCTATACAAACTATAACATTCTATCTTTAAAATAATATATCTCTAAATTTCTTTAAAATAAAAGTCAGAGAATTTGTTACATACATTTGCAAATATATGATAAGCCGCCAGCCTCTTACAAGGCCTCTCTGTTTTGGTGGTCCTAACTAAAACTTCCAGAGTCCCAAAACAAACACACAAAATGGATGTTGCTCAAATCATTTTATAAGTTAATATAGAGCAGGTGCTGCAAGGTATGGGGAATTCACACAGATACAACACTTCCTCTTCATTTGTGGGTTGGAATTACCAATACAGGCCCATTTTTCTTGCTTTAGTTATATAGTCAATAATATATAGTCAATATTTGCAATGGAGTGTACAAATATAGTTTAATAATATATAATATTGTTTTAAGTAAATAACCCTTTTTCAGCAGTAGGTTTTAAGGAAAATGAAATGCCTCATGTCATTGTGGGTACTCCAGAATCAGACTGTGATTGGTCATTTTCACAGTGGCCATCAAAAGAAGTTAATACGGTTAGTGTATTTTTGTCACAGCAACTTTTTATTTTTTAGCATAAAGTACTAATAGAATTGAATGCCATTATTTAGCATTTTTCTATTATGTGAACATTGAATTTAATTTCTAGAATAAATTACAATAGAGTTTATTATGTTCACCAGCTTTCATAGTACATGGTTTTTGTTTGTTGCTGTTGAATTTTTTAGTGATTGTAAGCATTTACAATCCAAACCTTAGAGGAAATTAAGGTATTGATATTTATTCTAATAATAATTGTGCATCTGCAATTTACTTTTATTATTCTACCTTTATTATCAGTTAGAGTCACCCGATCTGGAGCGTCCATTTTTTTTAAGACCAAGGTGTGACAACACTGAAACACCATTAAATGACTTTAAATCTCCTCCAGAACAGTGCAGTAAGTGAATAGTGTTTTTATTTATCTTGATCTTTTTTATAAATATGACGTATTAATCACCATGGACCAGATCCAGACTAAAATTTCCGTATTTCCCCACGTATAAGACGCTCCCTTGTATAAGACGCACCCCGTTTTTGGAGCCTAAATAAAAAAAATGTAAATGTATTTTTTATTATTTTTAGCATTATTTAATAAAAAATGGGGTGCATCTTATACAAGGGATCAGAGTATGTAACACTGAACTTACCTTTTCTGTCCCTCCAGCAGTTTCAGGCTTTCTCCCATGCAGCTCTGACTCAGACTCTCTCCCTCGCGGTGCGTGCTGTGCAATGGCGTTGATGTGACCTAAGGTCACGCAACGACTTACTTACGTGTCCAGAAAACTGCCATAACTGTTGTACATTGATACACATCGCATATCTGCCCCTCCCCCACTATTCAAATGCTTATCCCCGCCTCTATGACGGGGAAACTTTAATGAAGGGTCTGTCCCTTCGTTGTACTTGCTAACAAGTTCGCTACAGTAACATCAATTGCACGCATTCGCCAAATATACTTGTCAGGGACTTACGTTATTACTTCTGGATCCGGTCCTGTGTGTTACTTTCTATTAGGGACATCCAGCAGAAGGTGTCTGTGTTGTTTAAGCTTGTTAGTGGTACAACATAAGATGATGGTTACATAATACTATAGAGACCAACTTGATGCTTAACCATTGGGATTATTGAGGAACTGCCTACAACCTATAATTTATATGGTACTCATAATCTTACAATGAAGATAAAGGGCCAGATCCAGAACAACGCTTGTGAGCGAATTTATGTGTAGCGGAGACGTAAAATCGCCTTTTGGTAAGTACTGCGCATGCGCACCATAGAAAATTCGCTCATTAACGTAGCGTAATTGTGGACGTATGTGTCACGTAAATACTTACGTGTGGGCGTGCCAATTTTACGTGAGTCCAAAATACATCTGAAATACGTTAAGTAGGCAGGTATTGTATTTAAAGTGTACAGTATGGGCGTGCTTAGCTCCATATATATCTGTTCTGTGCCCCTTTGTGTCCATATATATCTGTTCTGTGCCCCTTTGTGTCCATATATATCTGTTCTGTGCCCCTTTGTGTCCATATATATCTGTTCTGTGCCCCTTTGTGTCCATATATATCTGTTCTGTGCCCCTTTGTGTCCATATATATCTGTTCTGTGCCCCTTTGTGTCCATATATATCTGTTCTGTGCCCCTTTGTGTCCATATATATCTGTTCTGTGCCCCTTTGTGTCCATATATATCTGTTCTGTGCCCCTTTGTGTCCATATATATCTGTTCTGTGCCCCTTTGTGTCCATATATATCTGTTCTGTGCCCCTTTGTGTCCATATATATCTGTTCTGTGCCCCTTTGTGTGCATATATATCTGTTCTGTGCCCCTTTGTGTGCATATATATCTGTTCTGTGCCCCTTTGTGTGCATATATATCTGTTCTGTGCCCCTTTGTGTGCATATATATCTGTTCTGTGCCCCTTTGTGTGCATATATATCTGTTCTGTGCCCCTTTGTGTGCATATATATCTGTTCTGTGCCCCTTTGTGTGCATATATATCTGTTCTGTGCCCCTTTGTGTGCATATATATCTGTTCTGTGCCCCTTTGTGTGCATATATATCTGTTCTGTGCCCCTTTGTGTGCATATATATCTGTTCTGTGCCCCTTTGTGTGCATATATATCTGTTCTGTGCCCCTTTGTGTGCATATATATCTGTTCTGTGCCCCTTTGTGTGCATATATATCTGTTCTGTGCCCCTTTGTGTGCATATATATCTGTTCTGTGCCCCTTTGTGTGCATATATATCTGTTCTGTGCCCCTTTGTGTGCATATATATCTGTTCTGTGCCCCTTTGTGTGCATATATATCTGTTCTGTGCCCCTTTGTGTGCATATATATCTGTTCTGTGCCCCTTTGTGTGCATATATATCTGTTCTGTGCCCCTTTGTGTGCATATATATCTGTTCTGTGCCCCTTTGTGTCCATATAAACCTGTGCTGTGCCCCTTTGTGTCCCTATAAATCTGTGCTGTGCCTCTTTACTGCTCCCCCTCTCCTTTCTTACTTAATGTTATGTTACTTACCTTTTAATACCCTGCTTTCTTCTCTCTCCTGTCCTCTTGATTCTTCTCTGACTTCAGCAACGCGGCGTCCTCTGCCGCTCTTCACGCTGGCCGTTTCTCCTCCTCACTATGACTGGGCGTGATGACGTCACGCCCAGCAGACGCACAGAAAAGCTGGAAACCCCCAGCCTGCTCAGCTTGCCGTCGCGGCGCAGTGTGGCCCGCAAGCTGAGTTAAAAAATTTTCCACCTGTTACAAGTATAACAGGCAGGCCAGCGGAGATAGCGGGTGGCGACAGCAATGTAAACAGGGGGGGGGGGCTGGGGACACGTGCCCCCCCGCCCGGCGGGCCATATAAATGTCCTCCGTAGTCTGGGCCGTAGTTTGAGGACCCCTGCTTTAGGTGATGGTTGGTCAGAAGTTCTATTTTTAATTCTTTCCTTTGTTATTACATTACAGTACTTTTGTTTGTCCTGTTTGTCCTGTTTTTCATTTATTTTTTTTATTTTTTTTTCATACCTTAGATTTTTTGAACACAAGTAAAATATCCAAAGTACGATCCAGGCTTCAACTGCAAGTACCACTAGTCACTTCACCAATTATTGATGTGTGTTCCAGTTTAAATCCTGTGGATATATTCAGCTCTCCCGAAACGCTAGAAAACAACAGCCTATTATTAGAGGCTGGTTCTTGTACACCTATCCCTACATATTCTGGTATTACTGAAATGAGTGAAAGAAGGGAAGAACTTTTTCTGCAATGCCCGAGAAAAAGTCAAATGACACTGAAAGCTCAAGAAAGTGGTGTTGCTACAGTAGCTCATCAGACAAGCAGATGGTTAAAGTATCAGAATGTTTCTCATGCAGATATCCAATCTATAGTTAGGAAAGAGGACAATGATTTTTGTGCACAAAGTGTTTTCAGACACTCGGATGGGATTGAGAAGATCCTGAGTAATAACCTAGAGCCAGCTATGCAATCTTCTGGTCTTTTAACAGACAAGCATGACTGTGAGAATGATACAAATGCTAGATCACCACTGCTCACCAGACTGCTTGCTCCCTCTAGTGGGTCTCTGCCTCGTTTGGGAAGAAATAACATGCACGCTGTTTGTGAAAATGAGCAGGTATGTAGATAAGCACATACATGCTGTTTAATAAGTGATATTATTGAAGAAATCTCTATTTGATCTTATTTTTCTATACTAAACCTATTGGCTAAATAAGCATTTGGGTGCTGTGTTATCAGGATTTCTAAGCTAAATGTGCCACATCATAAGATGATTATCTCAGTTGTCCTCATGCTTTGCTAGGCTTCATTGTGGAGTAGTTTACCAAGTAACAAATCCTCTGTTTGGGGTGTGAAGCGATCAGACCTCTGAAGGAACGGATGTGTGCAGCCCTTCATTTTCAGGTGCACACTATCCACACATTGCCCCCTTTGCGTGCATGGGTGGACTTAACTTTTCCAACTTGGAAACAGGAAATGGTGGTGGCACTCCTGCGCTCTACATTGTAATAAGAAGCTATCGCAGCATTGCCCTTCATTAATAGTGTTATCTCACTTATGTCTGGATAGAGCAGAGCAGAGCAGAGTTCCAATTGGGTAGCATGGATGTGTCCACTGTGCTTATATGGGTAGTGTGATTTAACTTCTGGTGCATGGGTTGATTGGCCTATATATTGTGTAGCGTGTACCCTGCATTAGGCCCATCTACTAAGTCTTGGTTGGTTACAGCTGATGACCACCTTATTAGTGTCCGATAGATAGGCTGTAAGAAGATTTACTATCACTATTCACAGAATAGAAACTTGAGAAATGCTATTGCGGTCATGAGGATACATAACAGTTTGCCCTGTTGCACTGTATTAAATATATTTTCACAAACATTTCTGAAATGGAAATGTAATTTTTTTTGTCCACTTTGTGTTTTATGTGTCTTATTTTGTGACTATTATGTATATATTTTTATATCATTGTTTTAGATCTCGCTGTCCTGTGAGCTGCTGTTTCCATGTAAAGAGATTGTACTGTCTATGCCAATTCCTAAAAGAAAAGTGAATATTCCAGCTGTATTCAAGTCACCTGCTCATTATAAGCAGGTCTTCAGTGCATCCCTCACTGGTAGGAGTTTTCCATTACATGACAGACATAGCTTAACGGTGACTGCGCTATTAGTCATTATCAGGAATAGTCCCACGTTCCATACCTCAAAAGTAAAACCTAACTTTCAATAGAATTTAACCTTTAAAACACTGTTAGTTTTTTTTTTAAGTTACGTATAGTGTAAAAACTTAAGTTTACATGCAAAGATAATCAATATTATTAAAAAGTAAAAGCTAAATTAACATTCTGTACAAAATATTTAGTCTGTAATTTATTTCATTCCAGATTTACTAAACTGCGGGTTTGGATAAGCAGACATGTTGCCTATAGCAACCAATCAGGTTCTAGCTCTCACTTTCTTATTTGCATATTAGAGAATGTCAACAAAAATCTGATTGGTTGCTATGGGCAAGATCTCCACTTTTCCAAACCCACAGTTTAGTAAATCTGACTCCAAGCCTCAGCTTTTTTTTTCTAATGGTCAGAATGACCTTAAAAATATATCTCACTGCCAGTGGCTTAGTTCACATCTTGAAGACTGCTAAACCAATATAAATGGCTTCAGTCAAAGTTGATAGTTATCTTGGTAAAAGGATTTCCATGGATCTGCAAATAGGATTAGTTAGTACCTCTTGAAAGTGAATCACAGAATACACCTTCTACAATTAAGAGCTGATCCCCATATTCATGAAGCATTTTCTTCCTGAATTGAACATCTAATGGTTGCAGCTTTTTACACAATATTGTCTGTTTACTATAAATACTGGAATCTTTTGGCTTTGCTGTTCATTTGTTTTTATAGTAATTAAGTATAGTACTTTCATCCCAGTTTTACAGGGATTGGGGTTTGGTTGTTTTTAAATGAAATACATTTGTCTGCGAGCATTTGTTATTAAGGTAAAGCTGCAAATCAGTATCTTTGAACTAGTTTTGCACATTCACATTTACATTCTGGTGTATGCTTTGCATATCCTAACAGGGTCAGCTAGATCAGTAACCACACCGTTACTTTTGCCACTACAATTACAGCTAATTGTCGGCTGTCTGTACTTCTAAAATGTCTTTCATTAGAAACTTTTTTAATGAATTTGTAAGTATGCCGAAAGATCTATCGTACGGCCTGTTTGTTGCTTCACAACAGCTACGACCTGGCACAGCTTGGAAATTAGAATATTACTTATGTATGTATATTTATGTTTATTTATATGCACAGAACATCATTTCATCAAGTTAATAGTAATTGTATTTAATGTAAAACCTTTTCTCTTCTCTTCTTTATCTGTACAGAACATTTAAATATAATAATGTTTGAGTTGTCACTAAGACTGCACAAAGCTTTCTCCAAAGTGGACATGTCATTCTATACTTCAGCAAGCAGAGAAGAGACACTAAAGAACAGTAAAACAGCTCCCCTTTGTCTGCACCAGCTTTCTGCAAAGCTTCTAATGGTTAGAAAAGAAGGTCGCAATAAGGTGATACACAGCTTTCTATGTAACATTAATCGGTTGACTTTATGAAAATGTATAGCGAAAAATTGAAGACATAATCTATGATACAGATTCTTCTTCCTCCTGGTGCTGTCCTCCGCGGTGCTGTGTGCGACGGTGACATGACCTCAGGTGGCGCCAGTGTCGCACTGCAGGAAGTCCTGGCTGACACTGACATTCTGTGTCAGGGCTGGACTGGTCAGAAGCTTGGCCGGGGTGGAGGCAGGGTGTGGACGGAGTGTGGAACAAATGGTGAAATTATTTCTTTAAGGCAAGGTCTTCCAGTGCACCGTGGCACACTTAGCAATGGCACACTGGTTGAGGAGCACTGCTGTAAACTCTGGCACTGTGACAGCAGCTGATTTAAATGACTGAATGATGTTCTGTTATATTCTCTGTCCTTTTTAGCCAAGATAATGTTTTCAGATTTTTTTCAGATTTTGATAATGGAAAAAAAACCTTTTTTCACTCGATAATAATAATTTAATAACCATGTCTTTTTAAGCACATCTTAAAACTGTTGTGGCCCTGTATAATGAACCCAGTACAAAAGAAACTACACACATACTTCTTTGGTATATGGAATATCTATATGGTGTATAACAGGGAAAAATCCTTGGAATAATGTTATGTAACCTCTGGCAGGGCCGTTTCTTTTATACTTGTGATGCTCCTAAAGGCGATCAGTGTAAATTCTTCAAATGGCTGGATGAAATAAAGGGGGTGCACACAGAAAGATTGCAATCAGAATCCAGAGTTGTCATGGGAGATATGAAGAGTTTGTCCAGCTACATCCGATGTCAGAATATACACTTGTATGAGGAGAGCCAACTCAATATTAGGTGTGTGCTTTTTAGGTATATTATGTATTGGCATTTAGCCTGAACAAATTAGCATATTTTTATGTTATAACCTAACTATAAAATATAAGTTTGGGATTATTTACTCACAAAATACATACATGCAGTAGCCTATTTGATAACTGCTTTTAATGTGCAATTTTCACTGGTTTAATCATGGCTGATAACACGCTATAGTTGTACTTTGACATATTTCTCTATTGTAACCTAATACCATATATAACAGATAATAGAATAAATGGTGTTTATAATATGACAAATATCTGATGTTTGTCTGTGGTGGGAAAATCCAGTGCATCCGGGGAACTTAATACCTGTTATTCTCATCATGCTTTTACAGGAAATTGTCTGCATTGTCAAAAAGAAAGTTTGGCAAGTTTACAAAAGCTTCAAATTCTGAGTCAGATTTTTCAGATGTTTCAAAAACCAAACTTTATCTTAAGCTTAGTAGGAAAGAAAGTTCATCTGTTTACAGCAAAGGTATGACTGCATTATGATGACTACAAACTGGGTACATTCAAACTGGTTACATGACAACCTATGCAGAATTTCATCTTAAAACCTTTTTTATTATCTGGATATAAAAATCTGAATATGCGGAAGTGAACGTTACAACATTGTGTTATCTCTCCGCGAACTCACTTGGTTTATATCTGCTGTTACTAAAAACTATCAATAACAGCTTTAAAAGTTGAGAAAACCACTCAACACAACAGTTTATTCTAAAATGTCCTTATAAAATATGCAATATACATAAATGAATATAACAAGCAAAGTTAAGTAGAGTAGATTAAACACACAGGACTGGACTAGGAATGACCTGTGATGGGGAGATTAAAAGCAGATTCGCATATGAGCGAATGCTTGAAAGAGATGGTAATTGTATAGCCAGGAACCATAATGGAAAGAGAGAGAAACAATATTCTTTATTTAGTTTCTTGTTTTCCTTTTAGTTTTGGTATTTCTGTTTAAAAATATTAGAAAGGGTGAAAGTATTAAACTGGTGAAATACATTACGGTCCGGATTCACAGTTATGTAGTTTTCGTCTTGCGTACGTTGCTTTAAGAATTGAGCTACTACACATGCGTAATAGCTTATTTACGCTATATATGTACCATTTCTGTACCACGCTGACGCAATCTACTTACAGAAATGGTACCTAGATAGTGTAAATAAGCCACTACACATGCCCAGTAACTCAATTCTTAAAGCAACGTACGCAAACTGTGAATCCGGACCTTAATGTATATAAAAGACAGCGCCCACAATTGTCATCATTTCCTTACTTTTTCTGTGAATGCATTCTTATGTAATTGTATTCTCTAGATCTGACCATTTTTTCTGGGACATTAAAGTTTCTCAATTTTCAGAGTGATTGTTAACATATACTTATATTATTTACAACCAACTTTGTCATTCCTTTAGATGATCTCTGGGTTATTTCAAAGACCTTAAACTTCGATCCACTGGATACATTCATCGCATGCAGTATTTTCTTTGGGCCCACCTCTAACAATGATATAGAGATTTCTCCTTTGAACGGATACTCCCCATCCAACTGGCCATCAAATAGTAGGTCACTCCCAGATACATAGACAATGTTTGAGATTTGGCGTGATATGAAAGTTGTTACATTGTTACACAGCTTTGTGTTCTGCTAAGGTGGAATGCTAGAAATCTATGGAGAAAGACACAATGACAGGCAGAACTAATGCACCTGCTTGTTGTGGTATACTTTATCATTAGGCCACACTTAGCATAATAAGTGGGTGAGGTGAATGAAGTATGTAACAGAAAATGTATACATAGAAAAATATTATGATCATCTGTTTGTTGATTTTGTGTTTAATATATGTAATCAATGTATAAATCAATGTTCAGGACATTCAAGGTATGAGTTAGAACAAAGGAAGACCATCTTTACCAATATAAGATTTGATATTGAGTGGTCCTGACCTATTAGAAACTGACCAGTGTGCTTGTAAGCAGTTTCTCACAATGATGTTATTTTATAACCTTGTTCACTGTGTATACTCAGACCCATTGGGCCGAAGAGTATTCTCATTGAAGTACATCTGATCTTATATTGTAAGATATATTTAGCATGCAAATCTGGGAACACATTTCTTATCTTTTTTTATTTTTTATTTTATTGCAATAAAATCCTTTGTGCTGTTAAACATAGATTATAATATTGGTCCAATATATAAGCCTGAATTGCTTGTAAAAAAAATTTCTGTGTGTGTGATACCAGAGGACTAGTGATCGCTTGTTACCACATGCATCCACCAAATACCACTGTGTTCTTGGAAGGACCTGACCTATAAGAGGCAGACCCCTGTATATAAAACCTCATGTTTGTAATGATGTAATTTGACCCTATCTCTGGGGGTGTGTGTGTGTGTGTGTGTGTGTGTGTATCTGGGTGTATTTGTCTTTGGTTGGGTGTGTGTGTCTGGGTGTGTGTGTCTGGGTGTGTGTGTTTTTTTTGTCTGTGTGTGTGTGTGTGTCTGTGTTTCCAGAGTCGTATATATATATATATATAAATAATTTTTTTTACTTTTTGTTTTTGTTTATTGTACTACTCAGAATTTTTGATGGCAGAGTATCCTATGGCATACTGTGTATGCTAGTCTTTTAGATCCCTGTGCATCTTAATACATGGTTTTTGTGCTATGAACAACTGTCGATTTCGGTTGATCACTTATTTTTCTTTAATAGTGGTTTGTAACCAAAGTATTTGTGACAGACTACCACTTACTTTAATAAAAGCGACAGTAAAAAAAATAAAAAAGTTTGTTTGACTAAATACTCAGGATTTTGGCTGAAGTTCTCCAGACTATTTCATTGCATGCCATGGAATCTCTAGGATATACTGTGGGCATGTTTTATGTGATGTCATTGGCTTCTGCTGCTATTCTGTTTGGGGTCTCTACAAATTTTCTAGCTTTTCCACTGCTGCTTATCCACTACTTTTCCAATGTCAATGTCAAATGTACACCGATTACTGCAATGGCTTTGAGATCAACTTGAACTCCTACCACAGTAGTAAATAAAGATAGATAATCGCTGTAATGATGTGAATTTATCACTACTTCACAAATATATATAGAGACACTTCTTTCTACCAAAGTTTTGCTGTGTGTGTAACTTTTTGTGTAACACTTGTAATTTGCAGTGATTGTTCATGCATTGCTGGTGTGTAATGCAAGCACAGAGCTGACATCACTGAGAAATCTACAGGAGCACTTCAACCCATGCACGCTCCCTGTAATACCTCATATACTCACAATGTAAGTACTCAGCCTGCAGGATTGCTTGTACGTATGCTAAATGTCCACATCCATATCTGCTTGTAGAACATATTAATCATTAACACTGAACATCAGTATGAAATTGCATCCCTGGTTCTCTGGGAGCTTGTGTAGCCTCACTTTACAGCTCACATTTTGTGGCTTCTAGACATCTTTCTTTCCCGATAACAGCACTTACAGTCCACCATGCAGAACTACTGTTTCAGCTGTGCTACGAGTCACTGAACTCTCCTCACCCATTCTACTGATAAAATTTGGCTACAGAGGTTGCATGGTGCATATATTTCCGCTCTGTGTGTAGCTGTTATAGAAAGTCACACTTATTACAAAGGGTTTTTCATGTATCTGTCCTTTACAATGCGTTAGCTTTACTTGCATTTGTGTCCTTTTTCATTGTTATGTATATTGATGTTTTAGTTTATTGTTACTATTTTAATTTATTATTTAAATTGTTTATTTGTTTCATGCAAGGTTTAGTTGCCCCAATATTTGTGTCTTCTAAACTCCAGGTCATCTGTAACTGAGAAACCTGAAAGAATTTCTACAGGGAAGTTCAAGCCACCTGCCATTATAGCTAAAGTTTCCTACACATGTGAGATTCCAGATCATTACGCTGTGCAGAGTTTAGCAATGGACATGATTAAACAGTTTTGTTTGAATGATGACCAAGGAAAAGCCTTGCTGCAAATAGGTCAAATGATGACTGGCTCAGATGGACTTCAGCAGCAAAAGACTGTCCCCATTACAATCCTCCACGGTAAGACAAGATGCTCAAATGATACTCAATCCCTTCTATGATCAGTAAAAATTACTAACCATATTCCAATGAATGATTATTAATATTGTTCCTGTTTTTATAAGCCCTAATTACCTAGCGCTGTCCTAAATTTTCCTACTTGTTCTGAGTGGCAGAAACCGGTCTTAAGATTTTAGCGCTCTGATTCTTATGTGGGAACTAATTATAATGTCATTCACGTGCATCTCCTAGACACAGTTACAGAGTTGACTATTTTTCTATTATTATTTACATTGTATACAGCCAGCATTTTCAGTTGTGCTTTTCAATAATGTCTTTTAAACCACATTGCCGATGCACTTATCACCAGCTGACAGAACACATGTAGACTATTCATTGAAAACATATGTCCATTTACAAATTAAAATATTAAGAAGTTGTCTTCATTCACTTAGCATAATTATGAAGGAGTTTACGATGTGAGTTATCCCTTTGCTATATGCTTGAAATAATACTACAGATAAAACCTTTTTACACTACTCTAAATAAATGATTGGCATCTTGCACCTGAATGTGCTGCCACAGAGCCTCCAATGTGAATGCTGTACCTGTGCATTTCAGGAGTTTTTGGCTCTGGAAAAAGTTACCTGCTGGCAGTGGTGGTGTTGTTCTTAGTTCAGCTATTCGAACGCCATGATTGTGACAAAGGCTTTGGTTCATCTCACTGGAAACTTCTCATCTCCTCTTCTACCAACGTTGCTGTTGATCGAGTTCTTCTAGGGTATGTGTACTGAAGTCAGTGTACATGAAATAACATACAATGTAACTACATGCATTTCTTCATTCAAAGTTTACACAACAGTCACTATATTAGCTTCAGTGATTTCAATATTACACAGGGGACTACCAATGTGGTATCTGTAATTATATACTTTGTTTTTTTAGTAATAAGGTTATTGTAACTGAAACAAAGGTAAAAGCTTCCAATCAGGTTGCTTTTGTATTTTCATGAAATATCTAAGTAATATGTTACAAACCTTATTAAGGAGAAGAAGTCTTTGTATGTTGTATGTTTTTTGTGCAAAACTTCCAAATAAACACAATAAAAAAAAAAAGTAGCCTAAACTGTCCCCCAAAAATACTGTATTTCAAAGCTTTGTTGTATGAACTAATGTTACCATACATCTCAGGGATGCCTTTTCTTTTTAGTGACATTGAAGTCCATAAAAACTACATACCCAAATAGTTATTTATTTAAAAAAGGAATTCTCTCATTTGAATTCACATTTTCCTTTAGTAGTTATTTGGTTAGTTTAACTAATCAAATATATGATTTAAAATATAACATAAAAGGTATAATAAGCTGAGGAGAAAAATAACCAGAATAATACAGGAGGAGGGAGAGGCTTTTATTGTTATGTTTTTTTTTTGTTTTTTTTTGTAAAACACGTATTTCCTCACTTTTTTGCCCTGGTTGTGTGTAGATCACAAATGTTGGCCAGCTATTTATATTTTTATATTTTGCTTTTAAAACAAAATGTAGATTTCAAATTTGACATTGTATAAAATGACAGAATAGAATAATACTGTTGGGATAACCTTGTGTATGGGAAATATGTTAAAGTGATAGGTCTTCTTGCAAGTACTTTTTGGTAGATGTTCAGTGAATGCTTTACCTCAGGCTTTCCTCCAAGTGCTGTGTCTGCCATTACATTGGTTATACTCCCAGCTGTGTGTTTGATTTGCTGCTGTAATTGACAGGGTTTGGATTATTTGGAAGCAGACAAAGGATATTTTATTTACACTAAAAAGATAAGTGAGTTTTGTAAACTGTATTTAAGTGAATCAGATTGTTTCAGATAAGCTAATTACCTTTTTTGTTTCTAAGCCCATATAACTTTAATGAGTCGTTGATACCAAAACATTAACATTAACGCAAATTGTGGATGTTATGTCAAAGTGCTGAGGGTTAAGGAGTGACATGATGGAAGCACAGTACATTCAAGAAACTCTATAACAAGTCTTAATGAAGAAAGCATATGCTGCTATGTTTCTGTAATAACTGTGATTTATAACCTTGTTAGAAGAGTTGTTGTCTGCCACATGTCGCTGCTAATCTCCTTTGTCTATAGTTTATATGTGTATGCAGCCTGCAGGCTTCATTCGGGATGCCTCCCACACATCTGTTATCTCATTCTGCACTCACCTACCTGTGGAGAAGGGGTTTTTAGTAACCATAAATACTCACTCATTTTGGTAAATTACAGAAATAATGGCTTTGCACCTCCCTGGTAAAATCTACAAATTGTCTCCAGGCAGAAGTGTGCCTTTTAATTGAAACATAAACACTGCGGCTAGGAGGACATTTGATCTTCATGTCACAGTGTATGTCAAGCAGTTATTGCATACAAGTTATTTCTGCTACTGGGAAGGAAATTAGTTTGTTATAGCCAATAAAAAAGTACATATATTGCTTGTTTTTATAAGAATATTTTTATAGGAATTGAAGGAACTACGCTGATTATTGGCATCCTTACTAAATGCAGGCTAACTACAGCAATAACCAATATGGTTCTAAATACATAAATAAGGTTTGATGTTGCATAAAATATTTTACTAGACTACATGTTGATGACTGCAATTTACTGGGGAAAGTGTCTATCGATTGGCCTAATAAAACAACTCCATTCTAACATGTATTCCAAATTTTGCCAGCTTTGTGGTATAAAATAGTAGTTAGGTGGGGTCAGTGTGATACTTTGTAAAAATAATACAAGATCCATGTTCCACGCCCCTTTCACTACTCACTCTAGGGGAGTATCGGTGCTCATTCGCAAAAGGGTTGGATCCCATCTTGAAAGGGTTAAAACTGACCCTCAAGGTCATTATGTTTTCATTCATGCTCTGCTATACTTTCTACTGTTAGTTATTGCGGCTATATATATATTCCTCCCCCTTTTTCAACTGAGGTATTTACCCAGTTAATTGAGTTTGTTTTGGTAATCCCTGATGTTCCTTTATTATGTGTGAGAGACTTCAATATGACACTTGATCCCGTGATGGATAGATGGAGAGAGAGTGGTGTGGTGACTAGTTGTTCCTCTTCTAGGTTTTTGATAATGATGCAGGAGATGGGGCTGGTGGATGTGTGGAGGTTAAGAAATCCTGATGTGTCGCAATACTCCTGTTTCTCCTCCTCACATCGCACTTTCTCCAGGATCGACTTAGCGCTGGTCTTCCAGACTTCTGTGGTGGATGTGAACTACCTACCACGAGGGATATCCAAAAATGCACCTATAAAAGTGTCGTGGGATACTGCTTTACCTAAAGGGATATCGTTCTGGAAACTTAACCCCTTTTGGATAAAGTTAGGGAGTCAGGAGTCTCCACTGGAGGATGAATGGGAGACATATTTTACTGCCAACCATGATCATAGCCCCTCGCAGTTAGTTTGGGATACATTTAAAGCATATATGCGGGGATCCTTTATTGCGCGCATAATTAAGTTTAAAAAAGATTGCAAAAAGCACGAGTCTGAACTTCAAGATCAATGTTTGACTTTAGAGGCTACGTATCTGCAAATCCATTTGGATTTGGACAGAGCGGCATGGTTACATTGTCAAAAGGCTTATACTGATTGTCTTCTGGCCAAATCCAAGGGGAGGCTCCTGTTCTCAGCCCACTCGTGGTATGGGCAAATGGATAGATGTTGTAGTTATTTTGCTTATTTAGCTAGGGAGGAGCGACTTTCCACGGTGATCACAGCTGTTAGAGATTCAGAGGGGGAGGAGCAACGCACAGTTACTGGTATCGTGCAGGTTTTCTTTCACCATTTCAACTCTATATATGCTTCTAGAGCAGCCTATGGCTCTGAGGAACTAGCCGTCTACCTTGATTCTATACCCCTGCCCAGACTGTCTAGCGATGGTCAGTCCCTTCTTAGTTCCCCCATTCAAACTGACGAGATAGAGACGACAACTAACTCGTTTTCCACTAAAAAAGCACCAGGTCTGGACGG
>WWET01000569.1:512539-526727 GCA_011038615.1 Limnodynastes dumerilii | reverse complement strand
CCTATTGAAGTATATAAATCCCAAATCAAATTTTTTCTTCCCAGACTTCATAGGTTATTTCAGCAGTTTCAGGAGGAAGGTAGCCTTCCTGAAACTATGCGAGAGGCCCTCATCATAGTCATACTAAAACCTGGAAAGGATCCGCTTGCGGTAGATTCATACTGCCCAATTTCGCTTTTAACTACCGATATTAAAATATTTGCTAAAGTTCTGGCGAATCGGCTCACTCAAGTGATTGAGGAATTGATTCACCCGGATCAGACAGGGTTTATGCCCAAAAAATCTACTTCCATCAATCTGAGGCGATTGTTCAGTCATCAGCAGTTGCGGCGTTTGGAGGAGTCAGAGGAGGTGGTGATTTCTCTGGACACTGCAAAGGCATTCGGCTCTGTGGAGTGGGGTTATTTGTGGGCGGTATTGGAGAGGATGGCATTGGGGCCCCAGTTTATAGAGCTAATTAAAGTCCTTTACTTGGTGCCTTTTGCCAGGCTCTCAGTTAACGGCTACATAACTGATCGATTTCAGCTTGGTAGAGGAACTAGGCAGGGGTGTCCACTATCCCCGTTTCTATTTGCGCTAGCGGTGGAACCCCTTGCTTGTGCTATTAGAGCGCAGCCAGACATTAGAGGGATCTCGGTGGGAGATGCGGAAGAGAAGGTTGCTTTATACGCAGATGACCTGCTGCTGTTTTTAGCCAACATGCAAGAATCACTAGATGCCCTTCTTTGCCTGGTTAATGAATTTGGTACCTATTCTGGTCTTTTGATTAATTGGGGTAAGTCATATATCATGCCGATGCGGGGTGTGGCTCCTGAAACATCTGTGGCCCAATGTCCTTTGAGATGGACCTCCCACTTTAAATATATAGGCATCTATATATCGAATTATATGTCCCAATTCTATTCTAGTAACCTCCTGCCTCTCATCACTATGATAGAAGATAGATTAAAGGTGTGGCGTAAATTGCCATTGACAGTTATGGGCAGAGTGAACCTGCTTAAAATGACAGTCCAGCCGAAATTGTTGTATGTACTGCTACAGTCACCGGTCCCAGTTCAGCCCCAATTTTTTGGTAAAATTAATTCCATGTTTTGCTCCTTTGTCTGGGGAAATAAACGAGTTAGAATCAATAGGGAAAACCTTTCTAGACCTAGGGAACAGGGGGGTATGGCTCTCACAAACATTTTATTGTACTATATGGCTGCCCAGCTGTCTCATCTTAGAGACTGGGTTACAGAATCCTCTCAGGGAGACCTCCATTGGACCTTGGTCCAACAAGCAGGCTTTGGTCATACTGCCCTGCAAGCTCTTCTAGCAGGTACTTATCCGCGGGACTCTGCTCCTCTCATTCTTCAGGCACAGAAGGTGTGGAGGTGGGCACATGCAGCATTTGGGGGAAGGGAAGTGGAGGTCAGAGGTTTGGCGTCGGCATGATATACTTACCTTTTTCCAGGTGGTGGAGGATGCTGGTTTCAAAACCTTTTTGCAGCTGCAGGCTGAGTTTTCCATCCCTGGTTCAATGTGGCTCGAATACTTTAAATTGCAACATGTGGTCAAGGCTCAGTTTTCTAACGCACTCCCTTCTTTAACTATTTCTCCAGTTAGAACATTACTGATGGATACTGGGGATGACCATGTAGTCTCTAGTATTTACTCTGCACTGTCAGCAGCTGTTCCAGAGAATTCACTTGCACGTCTTAGGACACACTGGGTGGCTGATATAGGCCCATTAGATGATGAGGAGTGGGAAGAAGTATTGAGTAGCTCCCAGGGCATGACTGTGAGAAAGCCCCAGGAGCGGGGTGAAACGCGTAAGCCATTGTTTACATTGTTGGTCTCTTACCGCTGCTATTTGGACTCTCTGCACCTGCACTTTGCTAAGTCTGAACAGACCTGAAAGCACACTATCGCAGATTTTAACCATTTGAAGAGGTGAAGACTTTTCTTTCACGCTCTGTAAAAACAGTTGTGTTCCCTCGGTGTGGGGAGAACACGTGTTACATCAGCTGCGCTTGCAGCCTGCCGCCGCTACCATTCAGCGCGGCTTGTTTGATCTGCAACGTCCCTCTGGCCTGAGCTGCCCTGCCACAACGGAGGAGCAAACAGCATTCAACGAACATCATATGTTCTTTGTCTTCACCACATTCTATTCACTACTATGACTGACATCTCTGCGATACCTTCAAGTTGCAACTAACACAGTGACCAGGGTTGTGAGTACCATAACATACCAGCTCTGCATTTGTTACTAATTGCAACATTGTATATACTAATCTCTAAGACTCTATTACAACGGATATATACTCTGATGAAATCATCCCACCTTGGGGCACCTATTTGAATGAACTCCAAGCCATTCATAGAATTTGTGGGAGATCTTTCTGGACTTTAGTAATAGTTATTGAATCAATTGGTACCTAGCAGATTCATTTAATCATGTTATAGCAGCTGCTATAATTTTATGCATCTTATGCCACATTTTATTTTTTATTATGTATGAATAAAACTTTGGATTTAGCTACTTGGTTGCACCAGTGAATTCAGTCATTTATACATATATTTTTTTGGGATTCATATATTTTATTTATTTATCCTCATTTTTTAGTTTTTTTCAGTTGAGTTTCGCTGTGGTTTCAAATTTGTTTGTTTTGCCTTGGGGAAAATGCATACTTCCCCCGGACAGCTTGAATTTAGCGCCAGAGTTTCTATTTTCTTTTTACTATATGTAGAAGTCTATTTGTTTTTATAATGTTTGATCCATTATACTACAAAAGATGCAGTTGCTGGTACAAACGGCTCATTTTCGTATATATGATCCAGACGAAAGTTTAATTTTAGCTGTACCATTGCCGACAGCTTTTTAATGAAGAAAATCTTCATTCTGGAACGGGTACCATGCTGAATGGTCTTATTTTGACAAGGAACACTGTTCCATTTAGGGTCAGGCTGTGGGACAGGAATGGTTAAGGTTAGGCATCAGAAAGGAGAGGGTTAGGTTTAGGCTGCAGGACAGGAGAGGTTTAGCATTAGGCTCTGGATAGGGGAGGGTTAAGGTTAGGCTGCGGGACAGGGAAGGGGTTAGGGTTAGACCCTTGAGAGGGGAAGGTTAAGATTAGGCTGTGGGACGAAGATGGTTGGGGTTAAGCTGATAGAAGGGGATAGTTAGGGAAAATTCTAACTGTCACCGTTGGAGCAGTGACAATGTACACGCTGTCTTGATTGGAGCTGCAAAACATTTTCTGCTTTCGCAACTGTATTGATGGAATACAATATGTTTCAAAGTGGCATATATCATACAGGCAAACCACACCCCCCTGCCGCTCAACTGTCTTGCTTTTGGCAGATTATCAAGATTCACTGGTAGCCAAAATTAAGTGTTGTTTTTGCATTTTACTATTGTGTAATGTTAATATTTTTTGGAAACAGCTAATTTTCCCAATCATTGATGTCCCGATGCAGCATTTCCTCAAATGATTCTTCTTTCACTTCTTGCTTTAGCTCTGGATTATGGCAGTGCACTATTTTGACTGAAGCATGGGTTACAGGGAAGAAAAACAGATCTGCCAGTAAATCTAGCATTGTGAGGCTAAATGTGACTGAGAACACACTTTATTGCACTGTGAGGAGGGCATATAAATTTAAATTACATTTCATGCAGGGTAAATACTGTCTGACTTTGCATATTGCCCATAAATACGGAACAACTTTATTTTGAAAATCTAATTTAGAGCTTAGTTACAAAACTTCACCTTAACTCATTTTGTGGTCACATTTTAAATTTAACGTCCCCCTGTAGTTCTGCCCAGGTGCAGATTTGCTTCTTTTTTGCTGTTTCTTCCAATGGTGGATCAGACCAACTGTGTCTAAGTACTTAAATGGACATTTATTCCTGTTCATTTTGGGATGCTAAATATTTGAAATACAGTGCTAAAATAAAATCTTTTACTAACAATCCATTAGAATCCGTGGACTGACATAAGTACCTATTGTGTGTAACCAACTGCCTGTAGCAGCTCAAAGCTGCAAAATCCCTGGGAGCCGGGATGCTCATGCTATCATTGGTGGACAGAACACCCAGCTTGCTCACACTGATACACAAAGGATTGTGAGTGGTCCCGGCCGTTGCCTGGCAGCTGGTATTCACACCTATCAGTGTGAGGAGGTGCGAGTCAGCAGTTTATGCTGATTGGACAGTCTCCCTGTAAATAGACCAGCAGTAGCACCCTTCCCTGCCAGTTATAGTGTCCTTGTTACCTGCTCATGAATTGTATCTTACATTGTGATTCCTTGTTTAACCCTTCCCTACCCCTTGTTTCTCCTTTATTGTTGTGTGCGCCTACTGAGTTATTATTTGTGATGCTTTCTGGTGTATTGGTCTGTGTATTTTCACCTTGGCATGCGGTTTTACTCTTTGTCACCTGGTTTGTTAGTGCCCATACTTTTTCTATCTAAACATGTTGTTTTCACCCTTTGTTGTTGGTGTCTAGTCCGTACTATCTTAGGCCTATGTCAACCTATCACCATCTGGTTTTGAGTCAGTGTATATCCATCTAACACTTTTCCCTATTTGGTAGTGTGCGTCTCTATCTCACATTTCCATCCACTGTGTATCTTGTACTGTCTGCTGGCGGCGTTCCATCACTGCAGCATGTCTAATCCTTAGGTTACAGGGGTTGCCGTCTGGGGCTGCAACCTGCTGGGATTTTGCAGCTAAGCCTTTCCCTGCCATCAGAGGTTCCAGAGAACACCTGGCTCTTAGTTAGACTCCGCGCCTGGATGTGTGACTCTCTGTTCTAGGGGTTACCCCTAACAGTGTGATTGTATACATGGGCATGGCGTTTATGCATCGGAACTCATTACAAATGATTCTGATTGGCGTGCTGCCATATGTGTTCATTTAGTGGGCAGGGGGAGGTATTAAAATCTTAAAGTAAGGGCTTAGCTTAGCCATTTGCACGATTCTCCATTACAATTGCATGTCTTATGTACAGGGGCATGTGTGTGGAAGTTAGGCAAAGAAGCTCAATACTTGCAAGTGGAGTGCACTTCTTTCGCACGCATGGAATCTAGGATCACGCTTAGTGTACATAAGCCTCCGCCACGTAGAATTACGAGCACAGTCTGTACTTTGGTCTGGATCCGGCCTCATCTCTGTAGTTTAACAACTTTAAGCTATTTGTTTGTATTGGGCTCAGATAGAGAAATCAATAAAGTGCCAGGATAAACTATGCGGATGCTTCTTGAATCCTAAATGTAAGTAAAACTGTAATCCCACTGGAACCTGTCTGTGGCTTTTCTGCATGTAATGACATTTGTACAAATTCAGCTTGGGCATTAAAGACCAATTTTAAGGTAAAGCCAGCAGGTATTATCAAGCCATTTTCTATTCCTCAAAAATCTCACCACATCATAATGGTCTTTATCTGTTATAGGTATTTTAATAATTGAGGCCAGATTTCATGTACACATGTATTCTCTTCGGAGCAGATATTAAAATTAAATACCGGTAAGTGGAAGTCCAACACAATAGCTGTGGTTCCACAGAACAAAAGGATATTTAAAAAAAGGAAAAGAAATAGTAAAATGGGATTCAATACGATATGAGCACAAAAGTGATGCAATCTGAAAAATATTCCCTAGACCAGTAGTGAGCGTGCCTTACAAGTGCCAGCACAGGAGCGGCATAGGGATAATCTTCTTTCCAATGTGTGCATGAGTCAAAATATACACAGTGAAAAGCGTTGTAAATTACATCAATTTATGCTACAGGCACACTGATCAGTTTCCAATAGGTCAGGGGGTCAGAATCTTCCAAGATCACAATGTCCCATTGGTGTAGAAGGTCTCTATGTTTGATCTAAGAATTATTGAATTGATTATTGAAAACTGTTTATTTCATTTATCTTTAACACAGATTACTTGATCTGGGATATGACCAGTTTATTAGAGTCGGAAGCATTCGGAAAATTGCAAAGCCCATCTTGCCTCACAGGTAAATATTTAAGGTTTTTTACGCATTAAGGTATATATTCACTGTTGCCAATAGCAATACATACCTCAGTTACGCCCATGATATAGCTGAGCATTAAAATGATAATGTCAGTATTTGTCACATTTATTTGTTGACTAATAATTTAGATCATTCTGATTGAACAGATTGAGCTATTAATGAAAAACAGAGATGATCAGATGGTTTGGTACATAAAAATAACCATAAAACAAGTGCAGGATGTGCTAACAAACTCGAGCTCTCTTTAATTGAGAACTAATTTAAGAATTATGTAAATTAGTTATAAGTTACAGTTATGACATTGTAAAAATAATTATTAAAAGAGTAAAGAAAGAAAGAATCAGGTCTAAGGAATACTATATGATCTAAGGATAATCAGAGAATCAGTGGCAACGCATGCAGCAAACAAAGGTCATGGCGCTGTGCATCAGGTCCAACCACAAATAAAATGCACATTTCGCTGACCGCTTGATCACGTGGTGTATTTTCTTTCACATTGTGGTAAATTATATCAAAGCCACAGGCATTTGCTCACTCATTTTACATTGTTCATCTGTGGTCCGTCCAATGGCTGGTAAGTCCCTATTCCCTCCCCTACTGTAAAATGAAAATGGCAGTCGGAGGGGAAGACCAGCGCCATTTGTTCTGAATTCCCAATGCACATAACATCTGGAGGACGCAGGTGCCCTCCCCTCCAGACACCCCACTTACGCAATTTGTGGTGTGACGTTATTAAGTTAGGATCCTGTACTGTATTATTAGAGCTAAAACAATTCCTGCACAGTAATTAATGAGAGCTTGCTTTGGTTAGTGCTTTCTGCACTTTTGTTTTGGTAATTGTAATTTTGGAGCACCTATGTTTGCAACCCATGTGATACATTGTGGGTTAGACTATTATTAGTCTGTGCAACATCCCTCCTGTACCTGACATTTGAAAACTGTTTATACTCTTCTCTCTGTTCCAAGCTAATTTTCCATACTGTAGTTCTTAAAGACCCAGATCCAGAGTTAAGGGTTAAATTTGTATGTTAGCCTCTGTTGTGGAGGCTAATGTACAGATTTTGGTATCTAGCATCCTGCATGCAGGCGAACAGGCCACTCCATCTGCTCTCCTATGTGTGGATGCTGAATACGTGTCCAAGACCCTATCTTAAGTATTCCTAAATTACTGAATTGTAATGGTAAAAGGGTTCAGCCAAGCCCCTTCTGTACAATTTAAATGCCTATTTCCACCCACAATGCATAGTGTGACATACGGAAATAGCCTGAATTTATTAAGTCTGGATCCGTCCAGAATTCTGACATACCATTTTGAATTAACTCTATTTTTACCAGATTCAAGAAATTTTATTTTTTTAAGATGATGCGAAAACAAGAAATTACAGTATTTAGTATGAATTAGTAGTACTTCAACAATAAATGTATTTGTGGCAATTCTATACTTTTTATTATATACAGTCAGTTAGTGGGGATTTGGTGTTGTCATGCTGTGCAATCTTACGAACGCATGAACTTTGTGATTCTCCTTATTAGAGGTTTTCGTACAGATTCTTATGATGAGACACAGGGCCAGATCCTATTTTACGCTAAAGGTGCTGCGCATTTGTACAGGCGCTGATGTACTTAAGCTGAGCGGTACAGAGCAGGAAGCAGAAACGTTTCCACTTTGTGGGCAGGAGCATTGTACAGCCGTTATGTACAATCCACAATTCCACACTGCCCCCTCTCTACATTGAGAAGGTGCTGAGATGGTAAGTAAGGGGTTAACTGGAGTAACTACTGGCAGCAGAGGTCTGGATCCAGTCCATCATTTTACACTTATGTCATTCCAAACTTGTTAAGTATGTGCACAATAATGCAATAATTCACTGTGGACATGCATTACACCTAATGACATCTAGTATTGGATCTTTTATAAAGCCTGCATGCTGGGTCAGAGAATGAAAGTGATCAACTAAAGGAGCTTCAAGCACTTTTAAAAGAAGACCTAACCCCTGGAGAAAAGGCTTATGTTCGGAAGAGTATAGAACAGCATAAACTGGGTACCAATAAGACTCTTCTTGGGCAGGTACTGTACATGTTATCTGCGTTACTTTGAGTTTTATGTCTGTTCTGTAACACTCAGTACATATTGTTTAAACATCTTATTCAACTCATTTTCTTTTAATCTTTCTAATTCTCCTATTTACTCCAAGGTGCGTGTGGTTGGAGTAACATGTGCAGCTTGTCCGTTTCCTTGTTTAAGCAATCTGAAATTCCCAGTTGTGATTCTGGACGAGTGCAGCCAGATGACTGAGCCAACCTCTTTGCTTCCAATCGCCAGGTCGTAGCCCCTTAAGAACATTGTTTTATTTTTATTGTTAATATTGTTGTTCTATTCATTTCATGCCTTGCACATGTTTTTAGTCTTATGTAAAAAAAACTGTGAAGTAGTGAAGGGACAAACATTTTAACAAATATTTTGTTTAACAATTTTCATACTCTGGGTGCAGTACAGTATATTTCATGCAGTGCAATGGGATGCCAGGTGTATAAGTTGTTGTCAGTGACCTGCCCTTATCTGTGTGATTTTACACTATCTGTAGTCTCTTCAGAATTCAGAATTCCATCTTTTAGATTAGAGACAGTAGAGACTGTGTTCTACTGAAATTCAAAAACACAATGCATCCTTGCCAACTACAAGTTTTACGCCCATGGTAATACCCAGTGAGATACTGTAGTATACAAGGTAAGGTAAACAATATTTATAAGGGAAGACAACATTGCTACCTATATTACCCTTCTCTGTAATGCCTACTATAGCACTAAATGATCCAAGAACCCATTGTATTTCTGCACTGTGTATGCTTTGTGTATTTTAGAAAGTATAGCAGAAATGTGTCAAAGTATCAAAGCAGAAATGTTTGTAGAGATATTTTTGTGGTTAAGGAGATCTGTACTGATTAAAGTAGTGTATCTCCTACTGTGCTCACAATAATTACTTGGCTTAAAGGTGGGGTATCTGTATGGCTATTATATAAATAAAACTCTCATAAACTTGATCATCCATGGGAATAATGACAAATCAATATACACAATCACTAACTTACAATTTCTAGCTGAGTACACCGGCTACTAAAACATAGTATACTTGGAAACAAAAGTAAAGGTATGGTAATTCACATAGTATAGTCCAAAACAGTGTAATTATGGAAATCTACACGTATGATCTGGGCGCAGGAAGGACTACTGAATCCTTCATCTGAGAGATCTGAATTAATTTGGCAATCCCTCTCGTAACATTGTAGGTTTCAGTGTGAAAAGCTGATCCTGGTTGGCGATCCAAAACAACTGTCCCCTACTATCCAGGGCTCGGAGCATGCACATGAATATGGATTGGAACAAACTCTTTTTAATCGGCTGTGCTTAATGGTATTGTCATTATATTTAATAAATAGGAGCATGTATATTAATATTTATTGGGCTAAACTTTTTCTATTCTTACTGCAGTGCCTTTACTATGGTACTTTAGAGTTACCAGCAGTCAATCATGATTATATCACAGTGTAGCCTTTCATATCTCTTCTTTGCCTGTAGCTTCTAGAACACTTTTATTGGCATTGGTTTACAGACACAGACTTGAAATTTTCAGTTTTACTTTTCTTAAGATCCAACAAAACTAAATTATTTTCAATTTTGTATTTCATATTTTTTTGACAACTATAAACTCTTAAAGTAGCTTGTAAATATTAATTTATCTGATAAATTATTTAAACTTTATTCTTATTCATAATAGTGACTTTATTTCTTGATCTGCAGGGCCATCAGGCAGTTATGCTAAGTACTCAGTATCGTTGTCATCCTACTATCAGTGCTTTAGCTAATGATCTGTTTTATGAAGGGCATCTTTTAAATGGTGTGTCAGATGAAGATCGGAACCCCGTTTTGGAGTGGTTACCCACTTTATGTTTTTATAATGTCAATGGCACAGAGCAGGTATGTGAACAGTACATTTTGAGATATTATTTATTATATCGTTTTATTTTGTGGCTGAGGTTTATTCCTAAATGTTGTATTAGTATCTGTTTGTGCGTAATTAAGCTTTGCTTAGCTCCACTATAAAATGAAATACAGTAGTTCTTCAATGACACTGTACTTTATGGGTTTTTAGAAGAACTAAAATTAGCATAATTGTGTGTCATATAATGAGGGGGACAGTGTTATAATGGATTGTTCACTGTAATAATTAAAGAAATTCTGCTATTTTCAGTGTTATCAGAATTACATTCCCCTTTTTAATATCTATACAGGTGCAGGGAAACAACAGCTTTCATAATATGGAAGAAGCCAACTTTACAGTGAAACTTATTCAGTCTCTCATAGCAAGTGGAATACAGGGATCTATGATTGGCGTGATCACCCTCTACAAATCACAGATGACTAAGGTTTGTTCGGCCATTTTATTCTTGCCAGCTGATTTTTCAGTCTATGTTTTATATGCAGTTGTTTCGTAACCAATCTGTCAAGTTCCCCAGAGCTGGATGTATATGTCACAGAGCCATTAGATATTTTACATGTACACAAAAATATTGAAAAAATCTATGGATAGATACAGCTACACAGGGTCCGTATTATGATGTTCAGTGCCCCACCTCAAACTGTAAATAGGTGCCCTTCAGCTTTATAATTCAAAATATAGCAACAGCAATACAGACAGTCTGCCAGTGACTGCTACACAATACTTACATCACGCCAGCGACTACTACACAATACTTACATCACACCAGTGACTACTACACAATACATACATCACGCCAGCGACTACTACACAATACTTACATCACGCCAGCGACTGCTACACAATACATACAGCACGCCAGCGACTGCTACACAATACTTACATCAATACATACAGCACACCAGTGACTACTACACAATACTTACATCAATACATACAGCACGCCAGCGACTGCTACACAATACATACAGCACACCAGTGACTACTACACAATACTTACATCAATACATACAGCACACCAGCGACTGCTACACAATACATACAGCACACCAGCGACATCTAATGTCGTGTTTTATGACTAAAATTTATTTAAAATAATGGTTCTTTGAAAATTGCTGCACTACTGTTAGAGCTGTTCAAAAATGCAGCATACTAAATCTCTTTTCCCAATACACACTTTCCCCAATTAACACTTTGTTAACTTTCCTCCTGCTAAAAACACTAAGTTCAACCCCATTACCCCCTGCTTGTTTACATTAAAATAACTCTCCATCTAGACCCCAGACTAACACTAAGTTAACCCTTCCCATTAGTTAACACTCATTAAATTACACTCAATTTACCTGACACCCACACTGAAGTCACTAACATAGTTTAGAAGTCATTTAGCTGTCATGTGACTTCTCTCCTCTCCTGTCCAGTAATCCTCCACTCCTCCTTGCTTTCTCCTTCCTCCAGTGTTCAAGCAGACAGCATACAGCACACATGGCTGTGTTTACAGGTAGTGAGTTGATGGGCCCTGTCTCTCTCCTTTTGCAATAGAAGAGCAGAGACAGGGTCCACACATTTGCTGACGCTGTTGTGTGGATCACTTGGACTTTAAGCTGCAAACCATACAAACTGTTCACCTTAAAATCCAGGTCAGTGACAGATGACCCAACTCCTTTCCACCTGTGTCTACCCCCTGGTCATGGATGGCACCACCAGGCAGTGCCCCTGCCATTTTCCATCCTGATCAAGGGGTAGTTACCTGCTTAAAGCTACAAATATATTTTAATCTGAAAGAAATGCATGTAGAAATGTGTAGGATATTTGTCCCATCACAGTATTTATGCTCCTTTATTTTAGGTTAGTTAGTTTGTAACTGCATACTATAAAATTTCCCCACACTCAGATAACCAGAGAGAACATATAGCCACACTCAACGTTGTTCAGGCAGATTCAACAATCCGGTCCTTACCATACATTGCACTATAATAAGGCCAAAATGAAACCGTTTTAAGCTGTTTTCCAGATTCTAGCAACCCCACACTCAACACGAAACATAGCTGTCAGTAATGTGCTATACTATGAAGAACATAATTGCATAGCACAGTACAGCCAGTTGTTGGGAGAGTGCAAGACTAAAGATATTTGTGTAATGAGTGTGCTCTGCACAGTACAAGGCAGATCAATCAGTACTTGGCTTAAAATTAAGTACAAATATGTAGAGTACCAACTTTACCAGAAAATTAAAACCTGTTTCACAGTTAAGAAAATGCTGCTTTTTAGATGCGTATATTTAAGAAGGTATATACTGCGCATGTGTAGTACCATAACACACGCAATTTATATAGCACTTAAGAAAGGGACGGCTCTGAATCACCATTACAAACCTATTTCTTCTTGGTTCGTAGTGACTTAAAAAGGAAGGGGGAACGGTTAGGCAGTAATGTTCTTAATTAGCCTTCCTACGCACCCAACTAAGAACCTAAAGTTAAGGTAGCCCTATGGCATTCTTAAGTTGGTTAAGAAGCTGAACACCGGGGGGGTGTCAGGGGAGTCGCCTTGCTACTAGTTGCATATAATTAAGAACCTAAAGCCTTCTTAAGTGTCAATCAGGTCCTTAGTCAATAAATGTTATGCCATAGCAGAACATTGTAGTCTTTATGTACTGTACCTTGGCCATATTAAAACAGGATTTAGGATAAGTCGCATTGTACTATAATCAATCAGTGTCGCTACGTTGTTTATATGTAATGGTAGATTTTTATCTCAGAACATACAGAGTTTGAGTAGCATTTCTGCATCTCTGTAGATTTCCTGTATGCTTGGCTGTGCTGCTCAGTGTGACCCAGTGGAGATGAAAACGGTCCAAGTGTCAACTGTGGATGCTTTCCAGGGAGCTGAGAAGGAAATAATTATCCTGTCCTGTGTCAGGACAAGACAGGTTGGATTCATAGACTCTGAAAAGAGAATGAACGTTGCACTGACTAGGGGGAAGAGACACTTATTGATTGTCGGCAGCCTGGCTTGCTTAAGAAAGAACAAGCTATGGGAACAGGTGATTCATCACTGTGAAAGTAAGTTGGGAAACCCCAGACAAACAATCCTTTTGTTATTGGAATATGGAGTTGTTTAGTTTGTCTATTTCATTAGTTTATGAATGTTAAATATTATCAATCAATTATGCTACACATTTATATGGCACCAAGAAAAACAGGTAAGTTATAGGCAGCTATACAAATTGATTACATATATTACATTATATCACATATAATTATATTATGATCTAAAATGACCATATGGAACACAATATTTGAAGGACCATGCTGTCCCCCAACCTTGCTTCTGTGTATAAGGCTCTTTTTATGGGAGCAAGCAGATTATATCACTTTTTTTTTCTTCATTTGTTGCTTGTCATAGTAACTAGTCCAATAGCAGTTATTCAGTCTTTTGTATTAATGTCTGTGCCATGTGCCACCCATGGAAAACTGCTGATATTTAAAGATTAATTCATCCATTTGTACCTGTGCTTCAAGGATGCTGCCTGAGTGTTGAGTGAATCAACTGCTTGTGTTCCTGTGCCCCAATGAATTTATCCAAGATATATGTAAATGAATGTATTGCTTAGCAAGCAAACTGTTTCATTTATCACTATCTATATGAGAAACTAAATATAGGTCAGGTTAATGTTTTTGCGCCTTAAGTTTTTTAGAACCTGCTCTCTTTTTCCTAACTTACCTTTTAATAGTTTTGGATTATATGTATTAAAAAAGCTCTTTCGTCTTTTCTATTACATCCACCTTTGCTTCAAATACATAGATATACAAATCTGTGAACTTTATTCATTCCAGGACAAAATAATGGATTACAGCATGTAAGTCAGTGTGATGAATTGCTAAATACTATACTGAAGGATTACCAAGAAGAGAAAGAAGAAATATCTAACATGCAAAAGAAGAACATTAAAGCAATATCTAGTAAGGTAAATGAATGTCACAATGTTATTGAAATACTGATAAAATTGTTGTAGCTGTTTAGCTAATGCACTTCCTTTTTTATAAGCCTTGATAATTACTATTCTTACCCAAACCTTTAACTTTCAGTGGCTCATCATCTGTTTATTAGCAATCTAAAAAAAAATTCTGACCTGGGCTCTGCTAGGTCTAGCAACAGCACTTTGTGTGTGTGATTATAGA
>WWET01000569.1:467896-500867 GCA_011038615.1 Limnodynastes dumerilii | reverse complement strand
GTTGGGCAATACTGAACATCCCACTGAGGTAAACAGAAGTAACCAGAATGGCTTACAATTTCAGTACAGTCGCAAGGCAGCGAAATGCTAATGTCAAATACCGGGCTTGTCAGTAAAAGTGACATTCCAATCAAAGCAAGTAGGCACTTCTAATAGCATGCAGACCTCTCACTCCAGTATAAGAGTTCAGAGCATGAATAGGACAATCCAGGGGTTGGGGGGATGTGTGGAATGTGCTTAATTTCTGTGGATACTTCTAACTATTTAGTGAATGTATGAGGATTATTGCTTCTCCGTTAAAGAATGTTAAAAAATCTTATCTTTTAATGGGTAAACCATCATTTCTTGTCAGATAAACTGTCATTAATAAAATACTTAATAAATAAAATGACTCTTGAATTTTATTTTAACGTAAAAGTCTAATCAAATTTTTCTAACATTCTGCCATGGAACTTTAACCAGAGTTTGAAAGTAAGAGAACAGGTGGAAAGTTACACATGGGCAAAACCATGTTGAATTGCAGGGGAGCCAAAATCTCATATTTATTTATATAATATCAATTATAAACAGTTTTAGAGTTGAGATGATGTTTCCTAGCACAAGTCTAAATAACAGTTTATAAGTAAAACTAGTCCAAATCAGGGCCTGATCCAGAATTTTCCAACAGAAGATGCCTAAATCGCTGCTTACACTGTTTGTCCTATCCAGAGCTGCGACTTTTGCAACTGTGGATAGGATGTACAAAAAAGGTGTATGCGTTTGACACATGTAAATTTTTTTTATTTTATTATTATTATTTATAATCAAATTATAAAATGACCTAAAGAAGGAGTTCAAATATTCTTATATTTAGACTTAGAAAAAATAATCCTGACTATTGTATGAATGAAAATGTAATTCATATACGCTTAAATTGAATTAATAATAATTTTTAATATGTGCAGGGATTATTTTTTTTAAATGTACTAAAAATAGGGCATTTAATTAATTAAATCCTTCTTTATTTTGCACTTACACCAACCCCTGAGCTGGGGTAAAATATTAGGGGGAAGCGCAGTGTATCCGCCCTGCTATGGTGCTTGCAGCAGCACTAAACAGCCCACATTCTAACATAAACATAGCACGCAGAAGTGGACACGGGTGGATGGGTAACTCTTCCACCCACAAATAGAAGCGCAGCTCTGGATCAGATCCCCTGTGAGCAGTAAGCAGAGCATAGGATTCTCCCTGAATGCAAAGAATAAAATTTATTTACCTCCCCTTGAACTTCAACATCCTTTTGCCAGGTGTAACTTTCCATCTGAATTTCTCTTACTTACAAACTCTGGATCTATTCCATAATCTTTTTAAAGGACTGTGGGTTCAATGTTTTAGTATCCAGGATGATCCTGGAACTAGTACTTGGGGGCCTTCTGAAAATATATCCCCATTTGTTCCAGCCTCCTGTGCTGACAAAGGGAGGCCACTCCCCTTTCTTATAGAGGGGTTTTCCACTATATTAAAATAAAAATCTGTGTGCTTCAAGCTCATCAGCAGCCAGGTTTCACTTCCTCCTGAAATCTTGCACCAGATTTACACTGGTTCAACTTCCTGACAGGGGAGGTTTTTCTTCAATAAAAGCCTAATACACAGATAAAACACAGCTGACAGTAATAAAACAGTCTAAAGAAAAACACTATTATTTTTTTTGTGATTGAATAACTTTACATTTTGCTTGAATTTTAATATTTTTTTTTTTATCTAAAAATCCATTCAGCCCTCAAGATATTTTTAAATATGCACTTGCTATCTAGTTAAAATACAATTATGGCTAATACTTCTTGACAATTATGGTTACTACTTCTTGACAAACTTGCTCAGTTGCCCTGAATACCACGAGACAGTGGTCAGAGTACCACCAGTGGTACTGGTACCACTGGTTGAGAACCCCTGCTGCATAGGCTAATACTTTAGACCTCTGCCAATAAATATTTTTATTTCCATGTTTCAAACTTTGTGTGTACATTCGTGACAGTAGGTCAGTTGTGCATATGACCTATTTCATGCATCTGCACTGTTGCAGACAATGCATTTTTGACAGCTAAAACCTACTGTGATATACACAGCACAATAAATGGATAGTCTTTAGCCCAGCTGTAGCAAAACACTAAATTCTGCAAAATATGAACTTGCAAAAATTGTAGAATGACAACTCAAGTGTGGAACTTAAATATTCCTCTGCAATAGTGTAACATTTCTAATTATAATGTTTTATTATATGTAATGACGATTTACTAAAGAGTTATTGTAGCTATCTATGTGTATTTCCATTCCCTTACATTACTTCTAAATTTCCATACCTTGCTGTATTTCCCTTGTGGTTTGCTCCTTACTCTCCCTGTGTGCCAGTTTATGTATCCCTTCGGGGATTCTGTTGGTGTGAGTGTGTGTGTGGTTGCCCCTTCCCCGTTCGTGGAGTCCGTCAGGTCCGTCCCGTGTTCCTTTCTTCGGTCTGTTGTCATTGTTCCCTGTTGCTTGTAGTTCGTTTCAGGTCACGTCCTGTGACCTGACTCCTCCCACTTACTCCTCTTCCTTCTCTAGCGCTATCTTTCCTTTCTGTTTTTTCTGCTCTTCTCCCGGGTTATCTCTGAAGGTGCGTATCCTGCCGAAGTCCCACCAGCTCCAGTCTATCCCCACCATCAGGGGCTCTAGCGAACACTCAGACGGAATCAGGCTCTACAAACCGGTGAGTGACCCGTTTTTCACCTCTTTCTCTTCCTGGTCACCTCGGTCCCCTGACGGGGTAAGCCCGGGGTACCACCATACTGTTCTATTGTGCATTGGTTCCATAACATTACCACCATACTGTTCTATTGTGCATTGGTTCCATAACAATAGATAGATAGATAGATAGATAGATAGATAGATAGATAGATAGATAGATAGATAGATAGATAGATAGATAGATAGATAGGCAGGCAGACAGATTTATATTAATAGATACATACTGTAAATTGTATTGATATTGTAATATTTGTTATCTTTATCAGTTTAAAAGCTGGAAAAAGAGAAACATGATTTGTTTTGTAGGATTCGTTAAAAAAATGTTCTTATTCAAATGAATACTTTGATCAACTTTGTGGGGTTTATTTATGTACATCTTCGTTTCCCTATGAACAAATCTGCATTCTGCACATGCTTATCTTCATTGCGAGCCTGACAGCTTCGTTTACAGTATTTACTAATACTAAACCCTTATGCGAAGTCCCATGATGATCTGCAAAGTTATGAATGAATGAAGTCTTGCACATTCGCAGAGGCTCCATTGCGGGACGGAAAATTTCAAGTCCCAGCATGAAAAGCACTGCGCATACACAGTGGTGGGACTTGGAAATCTTCAGTCAGACACGTCTCCCAGACAGGTAAGTTTTAACTTTTTTCTTTATTTAATACAATTAATATTATAAATGTATTTTTTTATTACGCTAAAAATAAAATGAAAAAAAATAAATAAAAACATTTAGATTTTTTTTTTAATTTACACACATATATGATTATACCAGCAGTCTCTTCATATATGCCCCCCTTTTCCTCCCTTAAATAACGGGAGGGAAAGGGGGGAATATAGGGAAATCGCTGGGATAACTTCAATAACGCCATTCTGAGATAGCGTTATTTTTATGCCAGGTGCGGAGTGTAAAACTCATCTCCGGCATTTAATATAAATATAACGAAGTGCCAGCCAGCAAACTGGCAGTGGAGACCCAAGATATTTGCATGGATCGATAGCAGTTCCATTGTAAATGTGAAAAACTTCATTTTCATGCGATAATGTCCATTTTCACATGAAAATGGGCATTATTGCATAAAAATGAAGTTTGTAAATAGAGCCCTATATCTTTTCATGGTGCAATAAAAAGAAACTTTTTTTTATTTTTAATATAACCTATTAATTTGCGTTGAAGCCCCTGTATTGGGAGCATTAGCCAGCCCCTCATCCACCTGCCTCCTCCCTCTCTTCCCGCCTCATCAGCTGCTGAAAGGGCGCGCGTGGCTAGGTGGCCCCCCGTCCCGGGAGCCGGCTTCTGTCATTGGACGCCACAGACCCCCTATTCATTCATGAAATTAGCGGCACGCTTCAGCCGAGCGGGAGCCACCAATCAGCATGCAGGAAGCGGAGGACCAGAGCAGATACCAACAGCAAGGGAGGAGGAGCGGCAGAACAACAGAGATGTGCACAAGGAAAATGAGTGATGATAATGAAAAGAATAAAGCTGAGAGGGGGGACTGTGCCCCAGGGTAGCTTTGATTGTTTTGCTGGCTGTATATAAGGGGTTTTAGGAGGGTCGTGTGCCAGACGCACAGCCACTGAGCCACAACCAGCTTCACTTGACTTGCGCTCGGAGTGCAGGACGCGTGCCAGAGCGCATTCCTAAATCTGCCAGGCGCACGGATCTAACACCGAGAGACACATCTTATACAGGGCAGTGGCGCACCCAGGGGGGGTTTCCAGTTGCCCAGAAAGAGAGACACATCTTATACAGGGACTCGTTACTTTAGCAGGTAATTAACTATTACGCTGTTGTTATTAATGTTGCGTTTACATGTACTGCTTATATATAGCTATGTACCCATATGACAGTGTATACATGTATCATGTCTGGATTACTATATGCCGTGTCTTTTCCTTTTGACAGGATGGTCCTGGTGAAGCCTGAGTACAGGGAGGAGGAGGAGGAGCTGGAGCTGTCCTCTGCTTCTCCTGGCTCCGTGTCCTCCTCCAACCTTTCCCCCCATCCCTGCAGTTCTGAGGACGAGCAGCTTCTCGTGCCCACCGCCTCGCTCCACCTGCAGCCCCCGTCAGAGGATGTCGGTGCATGCCCTGATGGCACCAGGAAGACCCGGCGCAACCGTGTTCGCAGGAATGGAGAACTTGTAACCAAGATCAAGAAGACCCGACGTCTCAAAGCCAACAACAGGGAGAGGAACCGCATGCACAACCTGAACTCTGCGCTGGATGAGCTGCGGGAAGTGCTGCCCTCCTTCCCTGAGGATGCCAAGCTGACCAAGATAGAAACCCTGCGCTTTGCCCACAACTACATATGGGCTCTCTCCGAAACACTGCGGCTGGCCGATCAGCTGCACGGCTCCAGCACAGTGTCATCCCTTCTGGACTCCCCTCCATCTCCGAGCTCCTCTACATCTTCCTGGAGCTGTACTTCCCCCTCTTCGTCCTGCGGATCTCTGTCTCCGGCCAGCCCTGCCAGCTCCACCTCGGACAGCTTAGATTACTGGCATCATACTGCTGAGCATCACTTACACGGAGCGCTCAGCCAGCAGCATCTCTGTGCAGCCGGCAGCCTGGCTTTCATCTGACCCAATACTTCTCATAGAGACTGCAGAGAATCCTTTGAATCCTAAACAAGGGTCAGATGGAGTCATGTAAAAGAACACTCTGTACAGTTCAGAATCAGGGCACACTGTCAGTGACAGAACATGCTATAGCAACAACACAACTTTTCAATGTATGGGTTCTATGGAGAAAGATGATGAGAGATTTCTTCAGTGATTGTAATCAAGGCTAGTGATTTTATTTTGTCAGAGAGATATGTCATTTAGGGGAAATGCTAGAAACCAGTAGCTCATTATATGAACAGGTCAAACAATCATGGCAACAGTGATTTGTCAATTATGTAAGATTGGTCACACTGTTATCCATAGATGAGGGGTAGTGATTTGCAGCATCTGCTTTTTCCCCCTCTGGTTGTTGATTGGTGTGGGAATTTAAACTGTCAACCCAAACTTTCTCTCTGACTTGCACTTGGTCCACTTTGCCAGATTTTATCACAATAACTTTTTGTTCTGTCTTTATCCATACCCATTTCCATCTGTCCTGTATGATTTATTTGGGAGAAAAAAAACAAACAAAAAAGAAAGAAAAAGTTGTTCTCCAGAAGGCCAGGTTAGAAGTCATTGTATAATTTGTAGGCTTTTGTTCCCCCTGAAAGGAAGCGTGAAAATGTAGGCTGAACTCACCGTGAAAAGGAGAAAATGTGGAGAAAAAAGGGGAAAATAAAAAGGGAGGTTTCCTTCATACATTATTTATCTTTGCTTTCAGAAGATGAGAAAACCCTGTTCTGTTAGGAGATTAAAAGGAAGCAGCAAATCAGGGGATCACTGTGATCCGATACATGTGTTCACTTTTATTTATTACAGATGAGGATTTCATGGAGTATATGTATTTTTTTGTATATTTAAGAGTTTATTGTAGAATGTGTATTTACAGCAATATAAACAGATCTTGTGCTAATAATTATTAAATAAAATATATAATTTTCTTATTATTTGGTGTTTTACTTTTATTTGTTATTGAATATCATACATTGTATAAGAAACCCATTTCTAATTTCCAACATAATTCCAAAATAAGCACATACATTTAAAACCTTAATAGTCTTAATAAAAACGATTGCATGTTTAAATTAAAATATATTTTTAGTCCTAAAGTAATTGAAACTTATTTAAAGGATGATGGTAGCCTGTCAAGTAAGAAGCTTAGTATAATAAAAACATGGATATTCTTTTACCAAACAAATCCACTTTACATTTACATCATAAGAACTATTGGCTATAGATTGATTTAAGTTATACAGCAAAATAATGGCTGAAGGCACACTGTCCTTAAGTAAATTCAGTTGTGTATCATGCAAACAATATATGGTGTTGTACACATTACACACTACACAAAATTTCTAATGTATTCAAAGCATTGTTAACTTGTAGAAGTATCATTAAACTGCAACCATTTCTTAGATTTGAGATCAGAAGAAGTTATGTATACAATCATATTGCAAAATCATGATTTGCATCTATCTATCTATCTATCTATCTATCTATCTATCTATCTATCTATCTATCTATCTCATGTTTGTCTGTCTGTCTATCTGTCTGTTTTTTTGTTTTTATATGCTATCTAGTTATGGGTCCTTTCTTTCTACTTTGTGAGGTTTTTTTGTAACATTGTTGAAATGTCATCTTCTACCATTATAAATATATTCATATTTTGTATGTGGTTTTATAATTTGTATTATTCATGACGTATAATATATTTCACTTACATTTTAAAATAATACAGCAACATTAAATTATAGCAAGTAGTAAGGAACACACACTGGTTAAACATAGCTTCCAAATGAAATCAAGAAAATGGGCAATTGGAATAAGATAACAGCAGAAAGTTTCCAGGGCAAAAAAAAAACTTCAAAGAAAAGTAATATGGAATGATAGATGAACACTCATATTTTTATGTCACTGGTGTTGGCTTTCTTTGACATTTGTGAATGCCTTTTTTATTTGATAGAAATCTTAGCATGTATGTATAATTTATTACATTTTTTATGTAAAAGATACCCATAGCTTCAAAATAATTTATTCAAGTAAAATAGCAGTCATTTGTCCCTGAAGTCATGTAACAGGCCCACTGAGGGGAGAATTAGTATGCTAAATAAAGATGCAAATATACTTAAAGCTTAAATATGGCTAATTAGCCTGAGGCATTCCAGTATGGGAAAGCACATGTGTTATGAGCTACCTGCCTCCTACTGAGTCTTCTTTAAACATTTGTCAGTCCTCAGGCTTGTGAATATAGATTGTCTACAGGCATATTGCCCTGCCTGACAGGCTCAATACCCCCGGCAGAACCCAAGCACAAAGCCATTAAATCCTCTATGAATAAACATCCCTCCCACTGCAATTAAAGGCTGCAGAATGCAGTGATATCATATACCGAACTTAGTTACCAGTAATTGGGGTAATGTTGAAAAGGGCAAAACTTTGAGCTTCTATTCAATTTAATCACAATTATAAATGTTCTATAAAGGGTGAGCGGATCTGAGAATTAATAAGCATGTTCTTTCTTAACACTGTCATTTTGCCAAAATTGAAAGCTACTACTAAGTCTAGTAAAGCACTAAAATACAACTTTGTTTACTCTTTTTCCATTAATATCTGCAGCAACTTTATAAAAAATAATATTTACATTCATCAATATTCTAATGTATTATGTATATTTTTGGTCCTCGACAATCCATGTTTCTTAGATCTCCACCTGTTTAATCAGTTACTGATTTATTATATTGCTTTGCATTGTAGTCATTTTCTCCTCTGACTATTTAAGTAGATTTGGGCTCTGGAAAACATAGACGGCAGGGGATGCCTGAGGACATGGATTATAACACTGGTTCCCAACCAGCGGGATGTATGACGCACAGGGAAATGCAACATGTTCCTAGTCTGCTCTAGGGTAATCATGATATCACACGCTTGACAGGTCTGTGGCAGTAAAGAAAGGCCAAATGTCGTGTTTTTTCTAGATGAAACAAGTGCATCACATTTCAGTTGTTGTTATTATTAGCCTTATTTTTAAGAGCAATGGGGCAAATCCAGAACAACGCTTGTGAGCGAATTTACGCGTGGCGGATACATAAAATCGCGTTTTGGTATGTACTGCACATGCGCACCATAGATACGCTCCGTAGCGTAAATGTGAACGTATGGGCCATTCACGTATTTGTCGCGTAAATCCGTACGTGTGGGCGTGCCAGTTTTACGTGAGTCAAAAATATGTCTGAAATACGCTATGTAGGCGGGGGTTTGTATTTAAGGTGTACAGTATGAGCGTGCTTAGCTGCGTAAATACGTGTTATACATCCTTATGTGTGCGGATGACTTCGGTTACGTGGGCAAAAGTTAAGGCAGGGTTTGGAAAGCGGAACTTGGACAAAATACGTACATTCAAAGGGTTTGCCAAGGGGAATGTATAGAAGGGACGCACGCGTAAATACGCTATGCGAGGAAACGTATTGCAAGTGGAGTTCTGGATCTACCCCAATGTTATTTAGAATAAAAAGAGTATCGTCATTGTCAATAATATGAAATATGAATAATATGAAAAAGGAAATGTATTTGAACCTACTTTTAATTTAGTTTTAATAAATATAATAGAATATCATGGAATATGTCATTGTAGAATGCAACCCACCAATATCTCCCCCATAAAAAGTAATCAGTACACTTCATGCTCAGCTAATACTGATCCCCAGCAAAATTTAAAATGTTTTTTCAATCTTTTGTCCCAAGAACGTCCATTCTGTTTCCTTGAATTGATACCATTCATTAAACTCCCTTACAGGAGCATGAGTGACCTGAAAGATTTTCTAAAACATTTCTTTAGCTTTTCAGTATTGCCTGATATTATGTCTGTGTATATATGTCAGACACAATGTAGCCTTCCGGTGCCTGTATGTAAAGTAAGTAGACTAGACCTGTGTCTTATATACCAGCAACATAAAAGTAATAACAGTCTGATATAAATGGCAGAAGCTAAAACATGGCTAAGCTATCTAAGAAAAGATTTAAGAGTAAGTATTTGAGTTAGTCATTTAAGGTAAATTGCCAAAACCTTCAATTTCATAAGAGCCAAGGAATAGCATTATGTTGTTTGGGTCAGCCTTTCATTTCATGGATTTAGCAATGGAAATGGGATGCAGTTGCCAGTGAGAGTTGCCCTATGTTGAAAATAATGTAGCTAAATATCGCTGTGTAATTTTTTGAGCCTATTTATATTCAAAAATTCTTACAGTGGGAACGGGTACTTATAGCGACAGGCCTATTTCGCTAAAATACCCCCCAATAGTGAATAGAGATGGGCTTTGATGGCATATGTGGACGGTGGGGAGAGCGCTGTGGCACATAGAAGGTTAGGGTTAGGTTTATGGAAGATGAAGGGTTAAGGTTAGGTTTAGTCTACAGAAGATGAAGGGTTATGGTTAGGCTGCGAGAGATGGAGAGAGAGGCTTAGGCTGTGGAAGATCCAGGGCTAGGGTTAGGCTGTGTATGATGAAAGGTTAAGAATAGGGCTAGGCTCCAGAAGATGGATGGTTCGGGTTAGGCTGTGGGAGATTAAGGGTTAAGGTTAGGCTACGGGAGATGGAAAGTTAAGGTTAGGATAATAGAAGGGGAGGGTTAGCCTGAGGATTAGTAAAAGGGTAGAGGTTAGGGGAACATCTTACTTTCTGGAATTACTGTCTTGACGTGTCGCTGCATAAATTCCTTCTAAATTTGCAACTGTCGCAAAATGAATACATTCGGAAATCAGCTTTTGGAAACCGATGTGCTTAGAATAGACACATCAGACCGACCATCTCTCACAGGAAATATATATATATGTACAAAAAGTACATTTGTCACATATTCAACATGCCTTTTTCCATTTTAATTTAAATATGAGCTCAGTGTTAAAAACACAGTCTATAATTGCATTCAATTATCTCATATTGTAATATGTGAAAAATGTTACTTAAACCTATTATTGTAATTAGCAAGGTGCAAAACATTATCTGTAAACAGCACATTAAATATATTAGTGGGACAATATTACTGAAGAGTTGGTTTCTCGCTCCATTTCCTTACTGACCTCACTCCACCACTATTCCCCTCTGACTTGTAAGCAGGGAGTGCTCAGTGTAGCATTAGGAAATGAGATGGCGCTCAGTCACAAGAGCCCTTGTTTTGGCACACGAGTGCTCTGTGTGTAGCCTATAGTCTAGTTCTCAACCTGATGCAGACTCCCCAGAGACCAGCTTTCAGGCATTTTAATTATTCAACACCAACTCTGACTGTCTCTAGAAAACTGTGTACTCACATTTGGGTCTCTTTCCTTGACAATATCCCATATATATTAGATAAACTAGCAATGTCTACATTTAAGCAGCCAGTGAAGCTGCCTCTTGTAGTAAAAAAGCTCATTGAAGTATATAATGCACTTAATTAATGAGACTTTCTTCTTTGTTAAGGTATACCTAATATACATTATAATAATACTGTAAGTCACTGTCATTTCATTACTAAAGCCAAAAACAACATGCTTTTATATAAGGCACGAAACTCAGTTTACCATTTTCTTATCCTCTCTTTATAATATTCCATATTATATCAAATTAAATGTTTGTTTTTCTGTCTGGTTATACAGTGGGAAAACCTGCACTGATGTGAAAGAAATCAACTCAAGGTGGTCTAGTTGGATCCCGCCATGTTTTAGGGGGTTTAGGTTCCCAGGTAGACCTCCATTTGTTGTATGCTGGGCAGAACTTTGACCCAGGGAGACTGTTATTGGCCTTCCACTGGATGGATTTGGATAAAAACTTCACAGAGAAGTGGCAATTTGTCTGGGATGCCTAATGGAGTGAGTAGGGTACCAGTCAGACCTCACAGCATAGGGCGCCAGGCAGAACTTTGACCCTTGGAGTCTGTTCACTGGATTAATTTGGACAAAAACTTCACAGATAATTAATAATTGGTCTGGGATGCCTAATGGGGTGGCTATTCTTTAGTTTTTAAATGACCACCATACCATTTATAGCATACCCAAAAACGCAGGATTTATGGAAAAGAGGGAGTGGTCTGAATGAGGTCAGTTGTGGGCAAAATTTAAGCATAACAGATTTTGGGACAAATTGAGGATTAAGGCTACTGGCGACACCCCATAAACAAAATCCAAACTGGACAGCCACCTCATGGGTGTGATGAGAGAGCTGCTAAGCTGCTAATTATTTTTAATATGTTGATTGTTATATCCAACTCACTGATAACTTAATAACATTATATTACATAGCCCTTTACAGTTTAAAACAATCATTCACATTCAGGGCTACCACTAAGTGTTTTGGCGCCCAGGACACAGGCCGAAACGTCCTGCCCCCTATGTGCCATCACATAAGGGGTGGAGTGTTGCAGATCTGCAGTTATGATTGGCAGCTGGCTGATGCGCAGGGAACTCCTCCCCAGAACTCTGTTCTGCAGCCTGCTACCACTCTCCAGCAGCAAATTATCGGCGGTAGGATCCTGCAAATACCTGCTGCTGGAGAGATACGGTTAGTATTGGCAGAATACCCCCTTATTGCAACCCTGTTCATATCAGTCCCTAAACCATTGCTGCTCACAGATATACACAGAGTAAGGTTACTTTTTAGTCAGCAACCAATTAACCTACTACTACTAGCATGTTTTTGAAGTGCGAGTGGAAATTAGAGCACCCATAGGAAACCCAAGCAGATATGGGGATAACATACAAATTCAATACAAATTAGGATAAGGGGCCAGATTTACTAAGATGTGGGAAAGGAAAAGTGAAGATGTTGCCTTAGCAACCAATCAGATTCTAGCTCTTACTTTCCTATTACATACTAGAAAATGTCAGCTAGACTATGATTGGTTGCTATGCGCAATATCTCCACTTTTCTTTTCTTGCAGCTTAGTAAATCTGGCCCAAGGACTCATGATCTCCTCACTGTGGGCCTGATCCAGATCAACGATGTAGCGCTGAGCGTGCTAACGCTGGCACTCCCCCTGTGCGGGCGTATGGCCCCTTCCTTACACAGGAGCGTATGGCCGCCTAGCCCGCCCCCCTAGCCTAATTTACTTACCTCCCCCCGCCCTCCAGGAGTAACGTGAGCGTCCCCTCCAGCGTCCCAACGCCGCTACTATCTTTTACATTTAAATATTGCACAACTGCCTGTTGCGCTAGATGTGCATGAATGCGGACACAGGCGGATGGGCAGCAGTGCGTCTATCTTTCTGTGCTCGCTCCCCATCTGGGCATGCACAGTGCAAATGCCTGCTGAAAAACATACGTGAGCGCACCTCTGGTCAGGTCCAGACAGTTTTGAAATCTGCGTGAAAGTAAAGTATTTTCCTACATGACAAAAATGTAAATTGATTTGTGTTCCTCATACTGCAACATGGCTTGTTCAGGCATACACCTGAACCTGTTTGTGCTATCGTGATCACCCCCATTTTGTTTTCTCTTATTCTTATAGCAACAGAAAATTTAGCTTTACTTCTCCTACACTTTTATGATCCGTCGGGCCCTTCTCTACTTCATAAATAGACAGAATAAAACTCAGCTCATAAATTGTTCATGGAAAGGTGATAAAAATAAATCAAAATCTAACAATAAAAGAAAATGTAAACTCTATTTGCGGATGTTTTTATATATTGAAATTTTTTCTTTTTACCTCTAGGTTATTTTGATATTTTAAACTACTCTGTGCTTATTTAGTACATGTTTTTTAATCAAAGGGTCAAAGAGAAACCTTCATTCTATGACAATAATATTTTTAACTGTGAGCAAATCTCACACAAATCGGTTATCTCACAAATCCGTATTTTGTGTGTATGTGAGGGAAACATAAATTTATCAGATAATATAACGCAATAGCTTGTGTCTGGTGTATTGCATGAAATATGGTCAAAGATCATCCATAAAAATTAGATTCGGGGCACATCTAACTAGATCTGTCTTGTGGTGGAGAGCAGAAAAGAAAAAAAGAAAAATGTATTTGCTACAATATTTGTGACTGATTATTTATCTAAACCAACAGGATAGATTCTGTTTGTATTTTATCCTTTCTGTGATGAATTCTAGTTATGTTATCTAAAGTGAGTGCACAGACAACCTGAATTATTAAAAAAATTATTGTACAATAGATACATTGTATTACTGTATAGCACTGTATTGTCAATAACATATATATATATAAAGAGAGAGAGAGAGAGAGAGAGTGAGAAATATATACACATATACCCTTTGGACAGTGTCAGAACTCTCGTTCTCACGAAAATTCTGACACTGTCCAAAGGGTATAAATATGACACAAAGGCCACCCCACGGAACCCCCTGGACTAACACAGGGCCCCCATCAGAGCAGGTAAGTATGTTTATTCTTAATTTATGTGGGCATTTTTTGGCCATTTTTTTTTTTTTTAAACGGGCACATGGCGCTTTTTTTTTATATTTAAACTATGTGGGCACTTTTTTATTTTTTTTTAAAGAAGGGGACAAGGGTTTTTTTACATTTTTATTTTTTTATGGGGCACATGTCGTGTTTTTTTATTTACCTATGTGGGCACTGTAATTTTTTTAATGATAGGGACTAAGGACCGGGCCTTTACATTCTTTTTACATTTCTTATTATAGGGGGACACTTGTGGCGTTTTTTTGTGTTGTGTTGGGACAAGGCATGCTGCCTATAGTAGTGTTACTAGAGCAGAGTTAAATCTCTCTCTCTCATATATTTAACTGTTTAAGTGTGTCTTATGGGCATGCTTGCACCAGTAGTTCTACTAGCGGCAGCATGCCCGGGCGGGCCGTTCTTTATTTATTTCATATATTTCGGCGGCTGCGGGGTAGGCGGGTGAAGGGGTTAATTTTTTTACAAGAAACTTTTTTTGCTTTAATTAACTTTTTTTTCAGCTCTGCTGAGCTGTGTCTACATTTGCACCATCTCTTGAGATGATGCAAGTGTACGGCTAATTAAACAGCCAGTGGACCGCGGTGGAAACTATATTTAAATGAGAAAAGTAACTCTTTTCTCATTTAAATATTCCTCCACAGGCGCAGCCCGGTCGGATGCGGACACAGACGGATGCTGTGCGCGCTCCCGTTCTGGGCATGCACAGTGGCCATTTTCTCTGCGCTTCCGTCTGAAAAATAGACGGAAGTGCAGCTCTGAATCAGGTCGTCATACTGGGCATGCGCATTGCGAATTTTTTGACGAAAATTCGCTTACGATGAGCGTACGCTCGCTTGCGAGCGTTGCTCTGGATCAGGCCCTATGTCATAAGCGAGAGAGCGAGAGAGCAAGATTCTAAAGTCTAAAGTGCAAGGAACATGGTCCTATATGCCTTGTATATCTTATTGTTACCAGTTGAAAACAAAGTCATTTTGCCCTATGCATTGTGATTGTGTAGTAAATAAGGTTAGATTTATTTTCATTACAATATCCATGCATGTGTAAAACAGTATAATTGTTTCCATGACCATGAAAAATGATTGGGAATGCTAAAACAGAGCTGGAGGCCAAGATAGAAACCTTAAAACAAACATGTAGTAACAAAAGCTTTTTTATATGGGGAGTTAAAATTGCTGTGTCCACAGGCTTTGTTGCACTATTCAAATAAAACTAGAGCTTGGTTCTTTTATTCACTTTCTCTTTTTTTCCAGTTCTTTAAGCCACCAGCATCAGGCACCTGGAAATCATTCTGAGGTGCAAAATCCACTTTGCCGGAGTGAATGCTTTAATGAAATAAAATCCCCTGACCATGAATCTTCTAAATGTGGTGGGATTTTCTAAGCAATGAAGCACTGCTAGAACAACACTGACTAATAAAATAAAATGTGTGAAAATAGAATTAGTGAAATTAGGTTAGGCTAATAAATTGTGAAGGGCTCCTCTTTTTTTCCTACCAGCCCTGGGCTAGAAGTGCTAGCTTGCCTGATCTATTGTTTCCTATCTAAGCAGGGGGTTTATTGTGTGATCAATAATTCCTTTAAAAAAGTGAATATTTGCATAATCAGTTCTTTGAAGTGTCTAACATTCTGAAGATGGGTCCCCAGATCTGCAATGGGCCTTCAGTAACAAAAAGACTCCAATCTTTCACTGAAATGACAGTGTGCAGCAGCTTGTCATAAACAGCTTCACCCTTCCTCTTTTTTCCAATCCCCCTTAATGGCTAAACTTTAGGAATGCCACAAAATAGAGGTTGTGTTTTCCTTTAAGTCAGGCATGATGGATCTGATTGTCCTCCTTCTCAACCTTTTTCCAAGTCTACTTTGAAGACTACCCTGCATGTATAGCTGTGGCTCAAAGAGAAACTTCCAACATAATATCCACCCACTGGCTAAGAATATTTAATTGACTTGATCCTCTTATAAAGAAGGCTGCAGCAATCAGTAGGTCAAACTAGATGCAGTTAATGTTCCTTTTTGTTACACTTGACTCGGTAATATTATTGTTATTATTATTTTTTTTATTATTAACATTTATTTACAAGGCACCACACAGTATCCACAAAGACAATAGTTACATATTTAACACAAACAGAAAAGGTACAAGTTCAAATAAATAAGCAATACAATACAAGTACAATGGAAAAATAAAATACAGCACAAAAATAGCAGAACACTATGTATGGAGAATAAAGATGCAGGATATGTGTGTAGGTGGGTAATACACCGTTATGTGTTCTCTGAGCTATTTGTTACGAAAGTTTAAAAAACATGTGTAAACAAAGTTTATGGACATTCTTATAACTTGGTTTATGAACACCCTTATAATAATACTATATAATTACTATATAATAATGTTCACTGTATTTTTGCTCTGTTTGGGACACAGCAAGTTTGTCAGGAAGCAAGGTCTATACATTTCTATCATGATGGATAGCATAACTAATGGTAAAATCCATGTATATGGATAGTTTCTATTTTTATTTATATGTAGTTTTCATTAAACCTGTAACTGGCTGTTGAAATCATCAGGACTAGAGCCTCTCATATTCAATTCTGGTCCTAGAAAGTAGGTAAGTGCACTCACGCAGACTTTGTTCATTTCAAGTTCATGTTTTCCTCATACAGCTCTTCCTTCTGTGTCTTTCTAAGGATTCATATTTCAAGTTTATTATCTCCTTTCAACCTTGGCACCTTCTTTACTTCCAAAATAAAATCAATGTGTCATTAAAAAAAAATACCTCCCATCAGCTTTCTCTAACCCCACTGTTGACCTTTCCTATTATTAAATCCCCTTTGAAAATGTCATGTTTTCTGTTGCCTATCACTGGTATGCTCTCCCTATCAAGCATTCCCCCGCTCTCTAAGGCTTCCAATGGGCTCCCAAGACCAGTTTCTTCAACAAAGTTTTCCATCTCTACACTATTCAAATGCTACTGCTTCTCACACCATTGACTCATTCCTGTTTGTCTGCCTCAGCCTCTAGAAGATTATCTATCATGAGCGCTTCCTTAAATTTTCTTAATCATAGTCAAGGTTAACTTCAAGTACTTGCTACACAAAAGTAGCAGAGATGCTTTAATCTGCACAGTCAAGATTAATGTCTAAAGTTCAAAAGAAACACAGCACAATACCAACTATTGTTGTCAAGCACAAGTCAAGGATTGCTACCCTGTAGGACATCAGGGCATACTAAGGAATACAAGCTACTGTTGGAGGAGCACAATTATTTTTAAATAGTCATAGACTCTTACTATTAACCACAGTTTTGAAGTCACGCCCTCTTCCAGAGCCAATATTGTGCTATATCACCCATTTATAGAGTGTTTAGAAAATCTTTTATCGGGTCAAGTGCATCTGGCAGTGCAAGGGCCGTTCTTCAGATTTCAGGGACCTGTGGGAGTTGGTCCACATGTGTTATCCATTAGCATTGGGCTATAAAATAGCCCCTCCAACCGTCACTTTTGTCCTCATATGTATTTGTGAATGCTGCACTGTGTTTTTCTGCCACGTTGAGTAAGGCATAGAAGCTAACTCCCTGGACTCATTATGCTACATCTGCGCTGAGGTATTTTTTACATGGAAGAAACACTGTTTGACACCAGCCTTAAGTCAGTGCTTTTAGCTTTTCTACTTTGGATTCAAGGTCAGTGACCGAGACAAAGACTGGGCCCTTCATGTTTGCTGTGATGCAATCTGTGGAATGAAAGTTCCATTTTCAAAATACAGGCAGCCGAAAACTTTTATTCAGCTGGCTCTATTTCAAAAATGGTACTGATTAGAAACTTTAACTAATGACTGGGTAAGTATGCCAAATTAATTTTTCGTTTTACTTACCCATTCATTAATTTGAGAATCGCCGCCGCAGACCTGCCGAACCGTGGTGAGTGTTACAGAGAAGTCTGAGAGGAGGAGAAGGGAGGCATAGGCTGCGGGCAAGGGAGTCTTGGGGTCAATCTGTGTGGAACGGAGTCTTAGTGTTAGGCTGCGGGGAAGGGAGTCTTAGGGTTAGGCTGAAGGGAAGGGAGTCTTAGGGTTAGGCTGTGGGAGGTGAGTCTTAGGGTCAATCTGTGTGGAAGGGAGTCTTAGGGTTAGGCTGCGGGGAAGGGAGTCTTAGGGTAAGGCTGTGGGATTGGAGTCTTAGGGTCAGGCTGTGAGGAAGGAAATCTTAGGGTCAGGCTGTGGGGAAGGAAGTCTTAGGGTTATGCTGCAGGGAAGGGAGACTTAGGGTTAGGCTGCGGGGACTGGAGTCTTAGGGTTAGGCTGCAGGGAGGAGAGGATTAGGGTAAGGGTAATAAAAGGGGAGGCTTAGAGTTAGGGTAATGTAAGGGGAGGCTTAGGGTAAGAACTAGGATAAGGGTTGGGGTTACATTAATACTCACCATTTGGTACTGCATCTTCGATCTTGGGAGAATTGATTGCTTCTGCTCGGTGAGGTAGAAGCAATCAATTTCAAAGCCAGTTCGCATATGGCTGGTATAAAACAGACCTTTTGAAAAAGGACCATTCTAGGTGGAGACCCACACCCATGTTTGCTTTGTCAATTGTATTAAACTCCTTATAGGTTAGTCAAAGTGACCCATAGATTTCACTGTTCCAGTGATTTTGGAAGAACCAAAATAAAACTGCTACTTTTACTTGATGAACATTTCTGGTATCAATTCCAATTCAAAGCAACTGTGCTACTGTCTGCCATAAGGCCTGTGCCTCACAATGAAGATATGTTCCAAAACCTCCAAAAAACTTAAGACTTGTTGGGAATAATAGGGGGCTGGAGAGACATGATGGTGTGCGCTGGGGGGGGGGGGGGGGGGGGCATGGCTTGACAAAGATGGCGACAGGACGTGTTTTCTGAGAGCTCCCTCCGGCCTGTTCATTGCGGAGTACATTTGGGGCATTCATTCTGATCTCCCCCTCCGTTCACACCTCGAGTGGCACCTGCAGCAGTACTGGCGCTCAAGAATGGGCTTCCTTTGGCCCCCAGGACATGTCTACTCACCCTGCTTCACCTGAGGCCTATCGTGTGGCGGCCTTCTCTGGGCCTTGGGCGTCCTCCATGCCCAGCCTTCCCGCTGAGCCTTCTGGACCCCTGTATGCCGCCCGCGGAGCAAGGTCAGGCGCCTGTCGTTGACCCCGCGTCTGTATAAGGCTTGGCGAGCGGTGTGGGGGAAACAGTGTGCAGACACAGCACCATCTTCACGGCGGGAGACGGGGCACATGTGTGCGCTTGGACCACCAGGATAGAGGCCCAACATATTTACATTGATAGCACCTCCAGGGGACCCTCATAAACGGTCATCAAATACTGATATCCAGGGAAAAGGCAGCGGTGACTGTCTGGTATCCCCAGGTGATTTGGACGGTGCCCAAGCGCTCTCAGGACATAACACAACTACAGGCCTGTGGTGCAGGGAGACCAGGAACTTTGCACACGTTGGAAGTAAGTGAAGGTGGTCTTAGAGACCCTTAATATCTTCAGAGCACCCACTAGAGCTGTACAGCTAGGAGAAATACAACCATTTCAGACCTAATCATTCCAGGCTCCATTCCAACATTATAAGTCAAATATCACTCTGCTGTGAACGACAGGAGCCATTTGGGCGTCCTCCATGCCCAGCCTTCCCGCTGAGCCTTCTGGACCCCTGTATGCCGCCCGCGGAGCAAGGTCAGGCGCCTGTCGTTTAACCCCACATCTGTATAAGGCTTGGCGAGCGCCGTGGGGAAACTTGTGCGCTTGGACCACCAGGATAGAGGCCCGACATATTTACATTGTTAGCACCCCCAGGGGATCCTCATAAACGGTCATCAAATACTGATACCCAGGGAAAAGGCAGCGGTGACTGTCTGGTATCCCCAGGTGATTTGGACGGTGCCCAAGTGCTCTCAGGACATAACACAACTACAGGCCTGTGGTGCAGGGAGACCAGGAACTTTGCACACGTTGGAAGTAAGTGAAGGTGGTCTTAGAGACCCTTAATATCTTCAGAGGACCCACTAGAGCTGTACAGCTAGGAGAAATACAACCATTTCAGACCTAATCATTCCAGGCTCTATTCCAACATTATAAGTCAAATATCACTCTGCTGTGAACGACAGGAGCCATTTTAACATAACAAGGAGGAGATAAGGTACTTGTTATAGGAAGCCTTACATTATTTGAACTTCTGCCTATCAACGTCAATTAGCAATATACCCTGCATATACCTACCTGCTTCTTTTGTAATCTTACTACAGAATTATTACATCTCAGCTGTGAAACTACAGGGACATGGGACCGGATTCAGAGATTGAAAATAAGAACTTAAAGTTACACCTGGGCTAAACCATGTTGATTTCAGGGGAGTCAAATTTCATTTGTTGCAACAGTATTATAGTTAAAAGGTGATGTTTCCCAGCTCAAGTCTGATTAGCAGTTTAAAAGTGAAGCTGATCAGGTATCTGTGTGCAATAAGTAAAAGCAAAGTATTCTCCTTGCATGCATAGAATAAAATTAACTTGGATATTTGCATCTGGAGGCAACCAGTATAAATCTATAGACTTCTCTATACTCACCATTTTGTTCTACTTTGTTTAATTCACCCCTATACGACTACCGCTCATTTGATAACTGGACTGCTAACGTTATACTATTTACAAAGACAAATTGGACCCCAAGTTCGCTCGTCAAACCAAATAATATTTTAATGCATTAACAACTTCTTTGGGTTACCCTTGGAGCCTTCTATATCACTACGCTACTATCTGCTACGTTCTACACACTATCAACTATACTCCTCTGATTACCATGAGCACACAAAAAAGCAGGGAACGTTGAAATCACCCAACACTTTCCCAAACAAGATAAAGCTCAACATCAGGTATCTCCTCCTTCTCCTCTTAACGAATCCTCAGACCAGGAAATGGACCTTGATGGAACCCAGTCAACTAAAGCGGACATTCACTCTCTTCAAACATCAATTTTAGATCTAAAAACTTCTTTTGCGTCAGAATTGCAGAAGGCAGTTGGGGCTCTACAGAAAGATATCTCAGATGTGTCTAAAAGAACCCAAAAGTTGGAAAAATCCTCCACCCAACAACAACAGTTTCAGGATGTTGTAAATAATGATCTTGACTATTTGAGCAGGGAATTGGAATTTTTTAAAGAAAAAAATGAGGATTTGGAAAATAGAGAGAGACGGAACAATCTCCGGATAAAAAATGTCCCAGAATCGGTGGAACAAAAGGATATTGAACCATACTTAATTCGTCTTTTCCAATCCTTAATTTCTTCAACAGAAGAAAAAGATATACACCTAGAAAGAGCACATCTGGCTTTAAGACCTAAACCTAAAGATGGTGAACCTCCCAGGGACATTGGGCTGGGTCCAGATCTAATTAAGTGCATGAACTTAGTTACTTCTGGGCTAAACTATGTTGATTTCAGGGGGAGTCAAGTTAATTGTATTCTTTGCATGCAGGGATATATCTTTGAATTGCTTACTGCACACAGATATTGACCAGCTTTACTATCACACTGTTATTTGGACTTGGGATAGAAAACATCACCTCTCAACTCTAATACTGTTTGAAACAGATGAAATATGACTCCCCTGCAATCAACATGGTTTAGCCCAGGTGTAACTAAGTTCATGCACTTAACTAGGTCTGGATCCTGCCCATTATCCTTAAATTCTTATCCTATTGCCTTAAAGAGAGTATTGTGAAAGCGAGTAGGAACTCGAGCCATATGCTGTTTGAAGGGACTAAACTTCAGATCTTTCAAGACTTAGCCCCGTCCACCATCGCTAAACAACGGGACCTTAAAGGTGTTAAACAAGTTCTTCGAGATCATGGTTTCCGCTATCGCTGGGGATTTCCATTTTGCCTGCTGGTGGAAGCAAGTGGTCATACACACGCCATTAGGACCCCGGATGAAGGAAAACGCCTGCTGAGGAATCTAGGACTCCACTCGCAATGGGACTGAGCATATCTAAGTTTAATGGTTATGGTATCCTTGCTCTGTTTATATATTTGTTCTCTAAGAAATACTTTTGAGCTTAGTTTAATAGATTGTTCATTCTAAATGTTATTATTAAGCAATATCTTGTTGTAACAAATCCTAGTCGTACATTTTGCCAGTGGTTCTAGTTCTATTTAGCAGATAGTTGTGTGACTGTTACATTATAATTAAGTTTATTTCTAAAATGGTTCCTTAGGGGGACCCACTAAACTGGCCCCTTAGTTAGGGAATGTAGGCGGGGGGAGCCATTTAAATTGTACAGTATGGGCGTGCTTAGTCCGGTACGATCAGCGCATTGCTACGAAAATTCGTACGGACGGCGGAAAAAGTTAAGGTAGGGTTCAGCCGGCTTACGGAGGTAAAGGTAAGGGGAGTGTCGTGGGAGTGAAAGTTTTTACGCTGTAGCGATAATACGCTTCGCTCTCAAGCGTATGTCTGGATCAGGCCCAATTATCCTTAAATTCTTATCCTATCGCCTTAAAGAGAGTATTGTGAAAGCGAGTAGGAACTCGAGCCATATGCTGTTTGAAGGGACTAAACTTCAGATCTTTCATGACTTAGCCCCGTCCACCATCACTAAACAACGGGACCTTAAAGGTGTTACACAAGTTCTTCGAGATCATGGTTTCCGCTATCGCTGGGGATTTCCATTTCGCCTGCTGGTGGAAGCAAGTGGCCATACACACGCCATTAGGACCCCCGATGAAGGAAAACGCCTGCTGAGGAATCTAGGACTCCACTCGCAAGGGGACTGAGCATATCTAAGTTTAATGGTTATGGTATCCTTGCTCTGTTTATATATTTGTTCTCTAAGAAATACTTTTGAGCTTAGTTTAATAGATTGTTCATTCTAAATGTTATTATTAAGCAATATCTTGTTGTAACAAATCCTAGTCGTACATTTTGCCAGTGGTTCTAGTTCTATTTAGCAGATAGTTGTGTGACTGTTACATTATAATTAAGTTTATTTCTAAAATGGTTCCTTAGGGGGACCCACTAAACTGGCCCCTTGTTCGCACTTACATACCTGTTGGTCATTCACTCCCCCCTTGGTTTGGGGTTTAAAATTCATATATACATCAGTTTAATTATATTTTATAGTTTAATATGCAATATAGCATATTAAGCTGCCGTATTAATATACATAGCTAACAGTAGGTACCCCCACATTCGAGTCCTTCAGTTACCTGGTGTGAGGACTCGCAACTAAGTAGCTTCCCACCCAGATTTGGGTGACTTTAGCTATCACCTTTCTTCCCTCTCTCCCCTATTGCTACCTCCCATTTTTTTGGGGACTCTTCCTGTTTTCTCCTCCTACCTGCCCCTCCCAACTCCTGTCCCACAAACAAAGTACTAGTGCCTCCAAATTTTACACGTTTCTCCGCTATGCCCTTAACTCTCTACTCAGTTATTACCAAAGGGCTGAATACACCTCAGAAATGGTCATTGTTATTTAATGCCATATCCAAAACTAAAGCTGATGTTGTTTTCATTCAGGAGACGCACCTGAGAGCATCCAGCCATCCCTCGCTGTCCACAAAGCTGTATCCCACCGTGTTCTATGCAAATGCAGGTTCTAAGCGTAACGGCACTGCAATACTGATAAGTCAAAATGCCCCACTGGAAATTACAAGCTCAATAGGTGACACGGAAGGCCGCTACCTCATTGTCACAGGTAGGCTGGGACCTTCCGATATAACTCTCGCTAACATTTATGCACCCAATACAGGCCAATCATCATTTTTCCACGCATTTTTCTCAAAACTTCATGCAGTGAGCAAGGGTCTTTTATTGCTAGGAGGGGACTTTAACATGGTCATTTCACACGCCATGGATAGATCTTCATTACGCTTCTCAACCCCTACACACACAGGTTCAAAAGCTTTAAATAGACACCTCACTGAACTAGGCCTTTTCGACACGTGGAGGGCATTACATCCTACTATTAAACACTACACTTTTAATTCTCACTTGTACAAACCCTAACAAGCGCTTCCATTCACCCAACAGTGTGGACAGACCACTCGATGATATCCATAACCCTTGACATTGGCAATTACCCCGCGGGTAGGACCAACTGGAGGTTGAATGAAGACTCCCGCAATTTCAGGAGTCGGTTATCGCCAAAACAGCTGAATACTTTGAGAATAACGACACGAATAACGTTAGCTTACCCCTCCTTTGGGAGGCCCACAAATCTGTCATAAGAGGGACTATCATCCAAAATGCTTCACAGCATAAGAGAAAACAAGAGGCCGCCACTTTAGCACTGACAAAGCAGCTTCAATGTTTAGATCAACAGGATAAGCAAACTTTTGACCAAACAATTTAAAATAATCTGATTAAGGTGAGAGGTGAACTCCACAATTTACTGCCAGAAAAAACAGAATGTAAGCTTTGTTGGCTTCAACAGCGGTTTTATGAGAAAGGCAATAAGACCGATACACTTCTTGCCAATCGTTTTCGAGTTAAAAAGGCAATGCAGGCACTTCCTAGATTAAGGGACTATACAGGGACCCTGCTTCATGATCCAAGTGCAATAAATAAAGTATTTGAACAATATTACACCCAACTATATAACTTACAGCAGTCAGGGACAGTAGACCAAACCTCTCAAGCGCAAGCCTATTTGGAGTCTTGTAATTTGCCTAGGGTGGATGGGGGGCAGCACAGATACTTAATGCAGAAATCACTTTAGAAGAGGTTCAAAAAGCGTTGAAAACTCAGAAGGCTAAAGCCCCAGGCCCAGATGGCTTTCTTGCAGCATACTATAAATCATTTGCTATGGTACTTCTGCACTGGCTTAAAGCTTTGTTTAATCATGTATTTCAAGGAGGTCATTTTATGCCTGAGTCTACTCACTCTAAAATCATAGTAATTCCAAAACCGGGTAAAGATCATACGCTATGTTCTAATTACCGCCCAATTTCCCTGATTAATTCAGACCTGAAGCTGTTTGCTAAAGTGTTAGCAGATAGGCTAAACAGGATCCTCTCCTTACTTATACACCCTGATTAAGTAGGGTTTATACCAACAAGACAAGCCGCCGACAACACCAGGCGTACCATTAATTTAATTCACCACATCAATTCGACTAAATCCCCCTCAATATTATTAGCCCTTGATGCCGAAAAGGCTTTCGATCGCCTTTCCTGGAACTTTATGTTTTCCTCCCTGCAATCTTTTGGAATCAAAGACAACTTTCTGTTCTGACAGCTGTTAAAGCTCCCTCAGCCTCAATTTTTAGTAATGGCCTGTTATCCCCTGCGTTTTCACAAAAAAATGGAACACGACAAGGCTGTCCCCTTTCTTCACTTATTTATGCCTTAAGTATTGAACTACTAGCTGCTAGGATCTGTTTGAACCCAGATATTAATGGAATAACCTTGAGACATAGACAATACAAAATTTCGTTATATGCGGACGATGTACTTGTAACATTATCTAACCCGCAAATCTCTTTTCCTAATTTATTCAAAGAACTATCTGAGTATGGCTCTATCTGGCTATAGAGTGAATAACTCGAAATCAGAGGCATTACCTTTGCACATACCCCATTCAACTCTCCGAGGCTTGATGGCTAGTTTCAACCTGCAATGGCGCCCACATTCACTTAAATACTTAGGGGTTCAAATAACTAAAACGTACAGTGCCTTATATGCGGCCAACTATATCCTCCTTCTTAGAACAATTGTGCAAGATCTTGAGAAGTGGAAACCAATGTACATATCATGGATAGGGCGAATAAACGCAATTAAAATGAATCTTCTCTCGCGTTTGATGTACCTGTTTCAGACCCTTCCAATATTGGTCCCTACTCCTGTATTTAAATCATTACAATCGTCATGCATGAAATTTATATGGGAAGGGAAGAAACCCAGGTTACGTAGACCATTACTTGCCAAATCCCCAGTAGATGGAGGTCTGGGGTTACCCCTGATACAAAATTATTATCTGGCGGCACAGCTGAACCACATAGTCACATGGCATTCTAAGCCAGGACTCAAAGTATGGGTGGATATAGAGAACGAACTTCTCAGTGTAGGTAAGGTAGAGTTTCTATCCTGGTTAACAAAACCCAATAGACCGGCAGTAGTTTACCCTTAAAACATGGGACATGATACATCCTAAGTTTAAGCTCACATCATATCCCTCACCTTTGACCCCAATTTGGCTACATCCGCAATTCCCCAAAAGTGTTAACCAACAGATTACAAAGTCCTGGTCAAAAAAGGGCATTGATCGCTTCCTTCATGTTCTGGGGCAATTTGCTCCTCAAACATTTACAGACTTCAGGAATAAATATAGCCTCCCAGACTCAGCTTTTTATTTATACCTCCAAATTTATTCAAACCCAAGCTCGATCTAAAGCATCACGGCGCCCGTCACAATTTTAACGTTTTTGTATTTATTCAGTGGGGCAAAGAGGGTTGATTTCTATATTGTACCATACAGTTCTGCAACCCCCACTTGAGGAGCGGAAACCGCACGAAAATGCATGGGAAGAAGATCTAGGGGTGACAGTGGACAGCGATGTATGGTCGGATATCAGGCTTCATGTTGCCAAGGTGTCTCTCAACGTTGGAGTGAGAGAAACTTATAAGGTATATACACGCTGGTATTTAGTCCCATCTAAATTACATCTTTTCTTCCCATCTGTCTCTAACCTCTGCTGGAGAAATAGTGGGGATGTTGGTTCATTTTTTCACATCTGGTGGAGCTGTCCCATAATAGCTCGGTTTTGGAAGGACACTATCAGCTTTTTAAATCAACTTTTGGAGATTAATCTTCCATATGACCTTTACCCTCAATTGCTATAGAACTAAAGGCAAACACATAGGACCAGATTCACAGGCTGATGCTTTTTAGGTGCGGATTTTTAAGAAACAAAGTGCTATGCATGAATAGTGATGCAATGTACGTAGGACTTTGTTATTTAAGAAGGAAGAGGTTTTTCCACGACAGCCTCGGGTCATTTTTAAGAAGAGTGAGTGGGGGAGGTATATAAAGGGGCAGGGGAGGGCATAGCAAGGGAAACTTCATGCGTATATTCCTTCTTAAGAAGGAAAATCCACATGGGACTTAAGGTAACCCTCTGGCACTCTTACGTTCCATTAGAACTAGGTAAACTGGGGGAGGGACCCATAGACGCCACAACGTGGGGGGCGAGGGGGCATCTCGATCCCCCCAAAATATCAAGGGGATGCCCAGGACCGCTGACAGGGGAGGCAACGGGGACCCTTATAAGCAGGGGATGCGGCGCCAGGCTGATCATCACCCCCGCTATGAAGACCGGCAGGCAGTGGCATAACTAAGCCACCCAACTGTTATGTCCCGAAGCTGGAGGTGCCTGGCTGCAGAGCTCAGTGTGACGCTGGCGTGACCTCAGGTCACGTCAGCGTCATCTAGAGCAGAGAGGGAGCACTGCCGAGCAGCACAGCAGGAGGAATTGTTACACGCCGCATGGTGCCCGCTGTCCGCATCTCCCGTCTATTCCTTACCTTATCTGACGGCTGCGGGCAGCGCTTGCTGTCTCTCTCCTCCTCCTGGGCGCCGCCATCTCCCTGCTGACAGCGTCCCCTCGTTCCCATTGCAACCTCCCGCTCTCCAATCAGTATAGGAGGCGGAGGTTGCCATGACTCTGTGTTCCTGTACGCTTCCTGGCGCGCTCTGCTCTCTGTTTCCATTGGCTGCCGTGTTATTTAAAATCCCAGCAGCGGGTATGCTAGATGCCGGTTATAGCATCTGCTACCCCGTGCTGCTCTCTCTGTTCTTTGCCTCTCTCATCCTTTTAGTCTCTACTTGCGTTCTTGAGTGCCCTCTGTGTTCCTTGCCTTGTCCCTTGCATTTAACCCTGTAGTGTCTCTCTTCCCAGTTCTTGCCCTTGCTGCCTTGCCTTGTTTGTTTAACCCTTACTCTCCCTGAGTGCTAGTTTCTGTTTGCAGTGATTGTGCTGAGTGAATTCCCCAGTTAGTCTTGTCTGTCTGTCTTTGTATTTGTCGCCCTGGTCTGTCTGTTCAGTGTTAGTTGTGGTTGGTCTAGTGCAGTCCCTTCTGCAACTGCTGCACCTCTTTACCCGCTACATCTTATACTCCGTACTAAGAACAGGGTGGATGTTCGCAGGCTTCCCTGTTCATTTAAAGTTGGAGATCGAGTATGGCTTTCGACCAGAAATCTTCGTATCCGTCAAGCTTCCAAGAAATTAGGACCTCGTTATATTGGACCATTTCTTATAATTAAAAAGATAAATCCGGTGGCATTCAGGCTTAAACTCCCTAGGAACCTCAAGATTCCCAGCACATTCCATTCTTCGCTCCTTAAACTCTGGCGCCCTTCAAATAAATTTCCAGGTTCAATACCACCTCAGCCTCCTCCAGTCATGATCCAAGACCATGAAGAATACCAGGTTGAGTCTATCTTGGATTCTAAGAGAGTTCGGGGACGTCTCTTTTATCTTCTTCATTGGAAAGGTTACGGTCCAGAAGAGAGAGAATGGGTCAATAAAAAAGATATTCATGAAGAAGACCTGATCAGAAAATTTCATATTAAATTTCCCTCTAAACCTGGTCCTAAGGGCTCGGAGATCCCTCCTCAAGGGGGGGGTACTGTTACGCGCCGCATGGCGCCCGCGGCGTGTAACGGTGCTCCCCCGCTGTCCGCATCTCCCGTCTATTCTTTACCTCATCTGACGGCTGCGGGCAGCGCGTGCTGTCTCTCCCCTGCTCCTGGGCGCCGCCATCTCCCTGCTGACGGCGTCCCCTCGTTCCCATGGCAACCTCCCGCTCTCCAATCAGTATAGGAGGCGGAGGTTGCCATGACTCTGTGTGATTGCACGCTTCCTGGCGCGCTCTGCTCTCTGTTCCCATTGGCTGCCGTACCATGTAAAATCCTAGCAGCGGGTATGCTAGATGCCGGTTATAGCATCTGCTACCCCGTGCTGCTCTCACCGTTTCTCTGCCTCTCTCATCCTTCTTGGTCTCTACTTGCTTTCTTGAGTGCCCTCTGTGTTCCTTGCCTTGTCCCTTGCATTTAACCCTGTAGTGTCTCGCTTCCCAGTTCTTGCCCTTGCTGCCTTGCCTTGTTTGTTTCACCCTTACTCTCCCTGAGTGCTAGTTTCTGTTTGCGGTGTTTGTTCTGAGTGAGTTCCCCAGTTAGTCTCGTCTGTCTGTCTTCGTATTGGTTGCCCTGGTCTGTCTGTTCAGTGTTAACTGTTGTTGGTCTAGTGCAGTCCCTTCTGCAACTGCTGCACCTCTTTACCCGCTATATCTTACCCCGTTCCCGCTCGGCCCTATTTTCCTTTCCGGGTATCCTCTAAGGTTCGTATCCAGGAGAAGTCTCATCAGCGCCAGCCTATCCCCACCATCAGGGGCCCTAGTGAAGACTCCAGACGGGCACTGGCTCTACTTACTGGTGAGTTACCCGATTTCTCTTTTGTCTACTGTTTTATGTGTGCTGCCAACTTACGCTATCCAGAGTGCAATAACCCTAGCCTGCGTAACAGGAATAAGGTAAGGTAAGTAAAGAAGTGGGATTATTGGGACTCCGGGCCCTCATTTACTAAGGTTGATTACTGTCAGCGATAGACATCTAAATAAGCGCCGTATTTACAAAGAGTCGCTTTTGGTTGTCGATTTTCATTTTCCGTCGATGTTGATCAATGTTGCAAAAACTCTCGCGACTTATATGTGTTCAATGTTAATTGGTTTTTCCACATTTCTAAGTGTTAAATCGTCCGTCTTTTAAAATAATCGCGTGACTTTGCCGCCATTTGGGAACAAGCTGAAGCCACCATTCTGTGTTTCACGCTGTGGAATGAACATGGGGAGTATTTCAACTGCGTTGAAGTTGCAGATTTCCTGTTGTTTTTTATAGAATTGTCTCCTTACTGACATGTAAGTTATGATATGTACACACTGAGTATTGTCTTTTCTGACTTGTTTTCACAGTTTAAATGTGTATGTGTTGTTTTCCTACTGTGTAAGTGTATTTTTGTCTAACCTGTTTGGCCTGTGTGTATGTGTAATTTTTAGAAGTTTGTGCCAGATGTCTGTTTATGTGTCCTCTCCTGTGGCATGCTTTGACTTTTATTTTCAACTTTGGTATTAAATTGAGTCCAGTACTGTGTAATTCTCAAAGTTTTAATAGTTTTGAATTTGTTCATTTTCACATATCTCACAAATGACAAGCTAAAAAACATGTCTTATACATTATAATTTTTACGTTTAAAAAACAAGATAATTATAATCATTTTTTTTCTAATGTCTGTACATTGTCTTTATTGTAGAATGTCGCAAAAGATGATGCCAAGACATCTTCATGGGGATTCAGATTCTGAGGAGAGTGATGAGGTGCAGTCTCCACCTCCCAAGAAAACCAAGAACGGCCGAAATGTCCGATTTTCTTTTGATGAAAATTGTGCCCTTGTTGATGGGATTTTGGTCATCTATGGTGATGTCATGGGTAACAATGCCGTCACAACGTCCTATGCCCACAAGACCCAGTTGTGGAAAACTATTGTTGCATCAATCAATGCCATAAGCATGCACAACCGCAAAAGGTTCTCTGACATAAAGAGGAAACTCAGTGATAAGATTATTGCTGAAAGGGAAGCAGTCAGAAAGACAGGTGGTGGCCCATCCAAAACATTTACATATTCCTCATACGAGGAGAGAATGAGGTCCATATTTTCAAAGGAGGCCCTTCAGAGGGTTAATGTCTTGGACACTGATTTACCAAACTTACAAGGTATTTTTGATATTTAGCAACATTTTTAATGTTCTAAAAATGTGCTTTGAGTCCATTGTTTGCACCTCTGTTAAATGTTTGCTGTCCTAACATTGTTCTCTGTATTCTTGCATGTAGCTCATGACACAACAATGCCCTCCACACCGGAGATGATAAGTATGCCACCCACAGGGAGATTCTCATGCGATGATGAAATTGCTTGTAAGCATCATTCCTTTCCTTGTGTTGTGCTGCTCTAGCTTTGTATTCTTTAGCCTTTTCCTTCTGAAAAATAAATAAAAATTCCAACTAATTTGTAATCCAAAGGATCGTGTTTACATGGCTTTTATGTCCCTCGTTTTTATGTCAATATTAATATATGCTTGGCACCAAAAACTGTGTCAAAGTTCAAAAAGCTGACTTCCAGATTCCACTATGATTTTAAGTAAAGTAAGGGTAAATGATCTAATAAAACAACGTCTTTCTGCAAGAAATTTTTTATTACCTCTTTAAAACCCCTTTAAATCTGTGTTAAAACGTTAGTACAGGTCGAATAATGTAACTGTGCTTCTGTGTTTAAACTTACCTTGTAATTGTCTCCTAGGTCCATCACAACCACATCACAATGCTCCAGTTCCACTGTTGTTCATGCACCTAAAGTGGAGGAAAATATCCAATATGTTACCCTACAGATGGAGGAGACTGACACACCAACCCAGGAACCAGCACCACAGCCACCAACCCAACCTAAATCATTGCCATCACCAACAAGTTCACACACAATTCTGCAAACCATTGCGAACTGCATCCAACGTCTTGAGAGACATCAGTCCGGAGTCTCTGATAACAATAGGCGCACCAGGCGCCGTTTTCTCAACCAAATGAGGCGACAAACAGTTGTGAGCAATCTTGGTTTGAACCGCATTGAACCTAAATGTGCATATAGCACAATATACAAGTGCTGTTGAATCAGCTAATAACATGCGCAGGGAGCTACATACTCAACTGTTACATATTTCTGCCCAATTAAGTACCAATCTAGCTCTACATAACCAACCTGCAACTTCATCATCGGGGGAAACAAGCCACATTACTACACCAGGTAGTTCTGCCCAAAATACTCCACCCAGACGGAGTGCACCCACTAGGGGTGGAAGAGGCAAATGTCATGCCACCACAGTGACTCACCAATCCCAACGCAAAATAAAATAGCCAGGTTTCAGTAGAAAGTGTTAAAAAAAGTTTGGTTACATGTTGTATGTTTGATGTCCAATTTCTGACAAAACATTATGCTCCTGTTTAGCATGATTATATTGTGAATATAAAATAAAAATAAAAACAATAAAACATTTTGAAAACCAAGAAAAAAATGTGTTTGTATAATCTTTCCATCTTGAAAGCATATGGTAACATACATTTTGCACGAATATTATGACATAGGTTCTACACTTTACCTTTAAAAAAGGGCAGACACTATAGACAAATAAGGAACAAATGATATGTTGAGCACATAGTTGTACATATATACTAACAAGTGCATTTTGACATTGGTCTGGGTATTTAGTAGTAAACAAGACAGCATTGCCCTTAATATAGTCATAAAATGATTTGAATATGTATAATATTTGTATATTGTGTGTGCACCTTTGCACTTCTTATTTGAAAATGCTTACAGGGGTTAAAATGAATACATTTGAATTGTTAAGAAACCTGTTCTGTATTAAGTTGTCTCGGACTTGCCTCCCATCCTCAGTAGAGCCCACATCTCCAGATGGTAAATGGTCACCTTATTCGTGATCCTCAACTGCAGTAATGTCGGGGGATTGTTGGCTTAGGGCTACATTATGCAGGAGACAACAAACAAGCACAATATCTAAACCTTTTCAGGCTTGTAAAGCAACACACCACCAGATTTGTCAAGACACCTGAACCTTGTTTTTAAAAGGCCAAAGGTACGTTCTATCACTCCTCTGGTGGCTACATGTGTCTGATTGTAACTGTGTTGGCCAGGAGTTTGTGGATTCAATAGAGGTGTCATCAGCCAAGAGCGACACCCATATCCTGAGTCCCCTAAGGGGTTAAACAAACACAACATGCACTAAAAAATTAATACATATGAGTAATAAGTAGGAATCACAAAGTGATTTTGAAAATAACTTACCCAGCAGCCATCCTGTGGGCATGAGTGCCTGTTCAAATTTAGCAAATAAGGATGACCGCCTCAGAATATAGGAGTCATGGCATGAACCAGGGAAGCCAACAAATACACTCATTATTTTTTGCTTAGCATCACAGACCACCTGAACATTCAGGGAATGGTATAGATGCCTATTGACATATACCTGAGCGCAGCGTTTAGGTGGTCTCAGAGCAATATGAGTGCAATCAATTGCACCCAGGACATTGGGGAATCCTGCGATTGC